>JADLZK010009526.1:0-90277 GCA_015847255.1 Hyparrhenia diplandra | reverse complement strand
TATTAAATGTGATGTGATGGAGAGAGAGGGAAAAAGGTTAGAAATTTTAGCAATCTAAACAAGGCCTAGGATACTACTGTTATTTTTAGGGTTCTGACTGGCAGAATGTTGATTCTGCATTATTCTGTGGTAGTTTTAGATGGATTTATGCCTTTTTCATATATGAGAAGTGTCTGCAATAGAGCTGCCAGACATTCCTTAAGATTGTTGTATATGGTACCATAGTTCTTCTCAACCTAGATGGAGCCTGAAATTGCCTTGAGTGAAAATGAGCCGTATGGAGTCATGATCACTGTCATTTGTCACATCATTTATTCATTATAGTTTCCTACCTTGTTGTGGATACCAAGATGAGACTCTATTTGGAATTGTGCACAGTTCCTAATTTCTAGTTCAATGTATATTCGGATGAATTTATTCAGGCTCATGCTATTGAATGCGCACCATAGCTATGCTTATTTGCTTTGTCTGGAAAGCAATTACCCCATATGCCTGACACACAGAAGACACAATGAATTTGCATAATAAGTCCTATTTGTGTTAGCTTTTGGAAAAAAAAAAAGGCTTATGAATTGCTTATTGGGTTGAATAGTAGGTTCCTTATCTGCTACGTTTAGTCACTGTCTGATGTTTCCTTATGCAATTGCATCTCGAGTAGCCTCAATGCAATTTTCATGTACAAAATTATGTGGTTAAGCTGGAATATTAACGATTGTATATGTTTTCAGCCCCCAGAAACTAATTGCCGTTCATGCCTTTTTGTGTTCTGGAAGCTATTAAACATTTTTCTTTGTAGTGACATGCTTGATATCCATGTATGGAAATGCGGATGCATTAGTAAGAATGTATCTCAACTTTCAAAACCTTAATTGCAGTTCTTCAAGTCATTGCTCATTAGGCTCGGATCTTATGACATCATGCTATATTGAACTCAATCACTCTTCAGCTTGCGATATATTTAGATCACTGGTAAACTTAGCAAATGAAACTAGACATAGTTAAAGCAGCATAGTTCATAATGTGTGTGTGAACTCAGGATGATACATTGAAAGAACAGATTAGAAACACAGGCAAGGCAGAGCTGACTAAAAAAAATTAGGAATATGTATATTTCAAGTCAAAAGTGATACATTTCTCCTGAATCATGCTTGTGGAATGGTTACACATCAACTTGAATTTAGACCCATTGGCCTTATTAGCCTCATGGAATAGTTTCTATTTTGTCCTGTTTCATAGTGATTGATGTACAAGCTATTTTTTAAGAGAAAAAAGAAGTTGATTTACCAACTTATATATGTTTTAAACCTGATTCTTTTTCCAGTTCCTGATGTGAGCAAATCCACATGGCAATCACTCGTGGTGGAGAGTGAGCTTCCTGTCCTCGTTCAGTTCTGGGCGCATGGTGCGGGCCGTAAGATGATAGATCCCATCGTTGGCAAGCTCTCAAAGGAGTACGAAGGAAAGCTGAAATGTTACAAGCTAAACACTGACGAGAACCCGACATCGCGACCCAATTGGGCATCCGAGCATCCCCACCATGATGATATTCAAGAATGGTGAGAAGAAGGACGCGGTGATTGGGCTGTGCCAGAGAGCACCCTGGTCACCTGCATCGACAAGTATGTTGATGGGAGGTGAAATCTCAATCTGAGGCAGCTAGCCTTGGGACTTCAATATGTAGATGGATGGGTATGGGTATACCGTTCTTATTGAACTGCTGTTGAGTAGTTGTATGTAGATAATAATATGATCTTACTCCAATAAATGTGATTTAAGGATGGCAAGTCATCTGGATGAAAATGTTGCTTCTGGTCTAGCTTTAGGTCCCATGGTCCTTATCTGAATCTCCATATGATTATTCTCGATTGATGAGTTCATGGATCAGGATCTGTGGCCAAAGGTAATGCGTAATGTTGTGTTCGTGATAGTATAAGTAACTGTGCATTGTCGGTGATTTTCGTGTTTACTGGTTAGTGCGGGTGATAGTATATGTGTGTATTGTCTTGTCGGTGATTTCGTGGTTACTTAGTGCTTCTCATGGGGCATGCGGTCCACTAGTAGTGGAAGATTTTTTTTTTTTTTTTAGTACGAGCAACTCGAGCAATACTACACGGATAAGGTGGTATTGGGATTGCTTTTAAGAACGTGGTTGGGACCATTTAAAATCGGACCTGAGGTCGTTTCAACAATCAAAAAAATTTGTGGTCGTCCCAATGAGGATCAAAAAAATCTTGCTAAACACCTTGCAGTACCGACGTTTCTTTCTACCGTCCAAGACACATGATTGTGAGATTGAACTAGCTCCCACATTTTCCATGCCGTGGGTGGAGGTCACGATCACAATACCGCACCGAGCAGTATTAGATGAAGATCATGTTTGCAATACCGCACTGCGCTATGGTCACGCCACGGTCCCAAACACGAGGTATTGAGGATTGACGGAAACAAAATCATTTTTGATAATGGACGCAATGAGGTACAAGAATGGAGAAAAATCTTTCTCGAAGAATTTGGCTTGGTTTGTATAAGGCCAAACCGTCAAGAGCAATTAAATTGGAAAATTGGAGAATTATGTCTTTCCTTTTTTTTTTCTTTGGGCTTCCACGCCTTGTAATTGATATGTCTGTACTCATTCTTTCATTTAATTTAAAAAGATCGGGGCCTCCCCAACCGTTCGGTCAAAAAAAAAAAAAACAACATTGTGTTGTGGCCACACCACGGTGCCAAACACGCTTTAATACTACTATTTGAGGTATTGAGGATTGACGTAGTAGATTCAATAGCTTGTAGCTTATCTTCACTAAAGAATCTAATTCCTCCATTTCAATTTGTAAGTCATTCCAAAAAAATTTGGATAGTCAAACCATCTAAAGTTTACCTAAAATAATAAAGATAATTATAAAGATTTGTGACATCCGATAGGTTATTAGGACTCTGTAAGATCGAAGGTGATGTAGGTATCTATTTTATTAAAAAGAAGTTTTCATGATCATCTCTGCCGAAAAAGAAGTACTTGGATTACCCCCAACCGTTGTCGCACATTCCGACCTCAAGGCGAGGCTAGATATTGCTTAACATGAGGTTGGGCATCACGCGGCGGCACCACTACTTTCTCCAGCTCCCAAGGGGGTTACGCTACGCTATCCTCGGTGGGGAAATTGACATCAAGCCAGATTGATGCTGCGACGAGTATTTCCTAGAGACCAAACATTTGGCAGGTTGACTCTGAGTTGGCTCGCAAGGAGTAGAGGAATGTTGCTTCGTAGTTGCAGCGCCGCTCCTTGCAAGGTCATAGTCCTTTACTCCCTCCATCCCAAATTAAGTGTCGTTTTTTGTTTCCATGCCGCAAGTTTAACTCGATTTGTAGAAAATGCGTACAATGTTTGTGTTTCCAAATAACTTTGTTATAAAAAAACTAAACTCCAAGATCTTTCCAACGATGCTAATTACGTAACATGAATATTAATAAATTTAAATATATATTTAATCAAATTAATTTCTCGGGAAGCGAGAACCACAAATATTTTGGGATGGAGGGAGTATGTAATATCGAATATTGATTGTTTGTGAGGACGGTCCGGCCCACGGCGGTGAGGCCTCTGATGGAATTTGTCATAAGTGTGTTGTTTGTATGTTTACATTATTCTTCATTATTATTATTCTTAATGCAATGCTACGCAAATGTTTTATGTATTCGAGAAAAGAAGATCTCATGGCCAAAAAGAGGACAATCACAAAAACATACCGAGAACTATTTCATTGAGAAATTTTAACACGCTGAAATGGTAACAAAACTGTTAAGGATCGACGAGCAACGCGCGTCGTCGAAGTGACTGAAGTACCGAACCACTTTTTTTCGAAACCGGAGAGAAGTGTCTGAACCACTTAACAATGCAAAGCAAAGCAAAGGCTTATAACGAGGACGAACTCTCAATCTGTCACACAAGACAGCGTGGCTTAACCTTGGAGCCAGAAGCCATCAAGTAGCACGAAACGCGAGAGGCTCATGACCAAGTACTTCAGCAAGTAGTTTTTTTTTTTTTTTTCGGCGATTCAGCAAGTCTCTACAACATAAAAAAACAAAAGAAGACTGTCATTTGGTGCGATAAAAAAATTTCGCCTCACTTTTCTACCACGGCATGCGACCCCTTCCTTTCACACCTCAGCCCGCCCACGCATGTGATCTATATTAGGCAAGCAATTAGGGACACACATTAAAACCACATCTCAAAAAAAAGTAAACCAAAAGGAAACAAATTAACAATCACGGAAACACATCCGGATCGACATGCGATTTATATTAGGCAACCTACCAGGGACACACATAAACCCACGCCTCACAAAATAAAAGGAAACAAATTAACAATAAAGGAAACACATCCCACAATCCATTCCAAAAAAATAAACCGGTCACAGGAAGCCAATCTTTGTGCTGTCGTCGTGGTCACCTGCTCCTTGATCAAACGGTACAAGGGCACGGGGTAAGTGATGCTCACAAAGTTGCCCTAATCCTATCTATTTTATAGTCGGTAATGATTGCAGTTCTAATGCATCCCCCCTCATGCGACCCCCTCCCGCTCCTAATAACCCCCTACTTGCGGCATAGAAGATCCGCATGCCCTTGATGAGACAAAATAGGAAACTCAAATTAGGAAGATCTGCATGCACTACTTGCTTTGTTTCCGTAATGATGTAGAAAAACATAAAGATTTGCATGCACTACTTCCGTGGAGTCAAATTAGTTTCCATATTCAAATTAGTTTCCATATTTTGTTCATGCCATCGGCGCGACAAAATAGGAACCTTCGTTTTGCATGACACCTTCCTTTTGCGACACCAGGTATAAGAACGACACCCGACAACCTTAATCTTCTCTTCTCTAACGCGATCGCGGCGTTCCGCCGCCCTCCTCCACGTAGTGCTACACCACGGCGAGAAGTCTCCCCGTGGCGACGCAAAGCGTCCGCCCGTGTGGTCGCCGTCGGGAACGCCATTCCGCCGGCCCCTCCGCCACGTATTGCTACGCCGCGATGGGAAGCCACCCCGTGTGACGCCAAGGCCGTTCCGTCGTCCATGACATCAAGAATAATTAAGTCACCCATATCATATCCTTAATTAGGTTTTCTATGAAAGTGAGTATTAGATGATTTGTAGATAACTATCATATCTTGTTGCTATTAAAATTTCAAAGTCATTGGCCTTAAAGTTTATAAATGGTAGTTGTTTTCGTGATGAGTTTCTCACCCCCTCGGTGTCCACGGGCCAAATTACATCAAAAAGACGGTGTGTTCGGCAAATATGGAGAAAGACGATGTCCACCAGCCAAATAGCACCACTTTGGGTGTCCTATAGACAAATTTCCCAATACAAAAATACACCAGAAGTTGGGTTTGACTAAATGAGCTAACTAATTATACTAATTTAGGCTTATTTATTTTATTCTACAGAACAAATTTAAGGATTGATTTTGATTAAATAGTCACTTTTTTTTTTGTAAAGAGAGGGAAAGGAAATATTTTTTTTTTTTCTTTTTATACACATTTATTTTTAAAGATGCATACAGGATGGGATTAAGATGCGTCAAAACTTATTACATGGATTTATTGGCGCATCGAAATAAATGGATACGAAGATATCTTCCCACCGATATAAAACATTATCTTAAGAGAATTACGAAAAAAGTCGATATAATAGATTTATGAGCCTGCGACACCGTGATATCCGTGGATCGTGTTACTTTTACAAAACTTAATTGTTTGGATTAAATGTCATTTTAATATCATTCTTTTATTTCATAGTATTGTTATCTTATCATGCGATTCTTGTGCTTTTATATAAAATTTAGTTATCCCGTAGAAAACGCACGGGCCCATAACTAGTCTTAAGAGAATTACGAAAAAGTCGATATAATAGATTTATGAGCCTGCGACACCGTGATATCCGGGATCGTGTTACTTTTTACAAAACTTAATTGTTTGGATTAAATGTCATTTTAATATCATTCTTTTATTTCATAGTATTGTTATCTTATCATGCGATTCTTGTGCTTTTATATAAAATTTTAGTTATCCCGTAGCAACGCATGGGCCCATAACTAGTAGTTGATAAAACCGGCAACAAGAGACTGCCGAAAGCAACAGCCAATGGGCGGCCCGGTCGGTCCGAGGCGAGGCGGCACGGCGTGTTGTCGGGCCGTGCCGGCCGAAAGCCCGACAAAAGTAGTAGGCCGTGCCGGCCCATGGCCCGCCAGCAGGGAAGGGGACGGACGGAGAGGTCGAGTCGAGTCGAGGTCGCGCTGCCTCCGCCCCCCGGCGCGAGATCGCGCCGACGCAAACAGCAGCCAGCGGGGCTTGAAGGCGAGGGGCGCGGTCGGCCGGCGCAGCGGCGGCTCTACAGCTCAAGCCTCACCGTCATGCCCATTTGCGTGCGTGCTCTGGTCGGCTCACGCGCTCATCTACGGGTGGACATGGTGTCGGACGCAGATATTCGGCTGTGATTGGCTGTTAGACCCTTCACGTAATCCGCATCATGAGATAAGCGGATCACTGGCGCTTTGATCGGGACAAGCATCCCTCGTTCGGTCGAGCACAGGCTCAACGGACAATCTCTGTCTCGAACGAGCTCCCCGACGGCGAGCTCAAGACGCGAGTCAAGCTCGGCGCAACGCCCGGTCTCCGTTTCGGACGAGCTCCCCCAGCCTTCTCGGGAAATCCCAAGCTCGAGCTCATCGGCGAGCTCTTTTCGCCTCGAACGAGCTCCGGGGAAACGCCAGCTCTCCGCTTGTAAGGGCGCGGGACACGACGCATGTCGAGGGGCTGAAACCTACTGGTCGGGCGCCGCAGCCTATGGCGAGATACGGTCGAGACAACACGCGGTATGGCCTGTCGGACCACGCCACACCACGCCGGCGCTGAGACAAACACTACCAGACAAAGATGACCTCGACAACAATCGCTGAGCTTTCCTATCCACATGTTTTCTGCAACATGAAATACGCGCGCATTCAAGGCTGGGCGGCGCCGCCTGGGTCTGGCGCGGACGCGGCGCGTGCCCGACGAGCGGCGAGGCGCGTGGGTGACAACGGGCGCGCGACGAGCTCATTGTCCCCCTCGTCGCCAACCATCGGCTCCGGCTCGGTGGTCGTCGCGTACGCGGGGTATCAGGGAACGGAGCCGCCCCTACATAGTTCTACGACGGCCGGCGAGCAGGCTACCAAGTAGGGCGGCAACGACGAGCGCACGCCGGACAGCCCGGCGTGCCCGGCAAACCGGAAGACCTTTTCTTCTTACTCCCTCAATTCATTTTCCTTCCACCCCAAGCCCTTGGTCCAATGGCGCTGTGAGCTCCCCTTGCGCCTATAAAAGAGAGCATGGCCATCGGAAGAGGGCAAGTTCTCCAGCACACTCATAACCAACACTCGACTCACTCGATCGCACACACCTCACAGAGACTTGGGAGCTCCTCTCCCTCTCTCGCTTGCTTGTATTCACCCCGATACGAGCATTTGAGCTCTGATAGTGCCACACACTGGACTAGGGTGCGTCGATTAGCCCCGAACCAGTATAAATCACGTGTCATTGTCTCTCGAGCTAGGCCATCATCGCGCACACATTAGCGGTCGATTCTGTGACCGTGGTATCACGACCCACGACACATGGGCAGTGTCGTGTCGTCATGATGGGTTCTTGCGACTTCGCATCTCCCTGTTAGCTACTTCCTTCGTCCCATGGAGTTCGTCGTTTTTTGATTTTTTGAACTTCATGTTTGACCATCCGTCTTATTCAAAATATTTATGCAAATCATAAAATAAATTAATCAATATTTAAGTATCTTCATTGATAAAATAAGTCGTAACAAAATAAATTATATTTATACAAAAAATTTAAATAAGACGAAGCATCGAATAAGATGGCACGGAATCCAGGGTGATAAACTCAGCGAGACGGAGGGAGTAGGCAACTCTGCTCTGCATGAAGTGGACGAAACGAATATTTCCATTTCCACTGGACCCAGGACCAGGAGCCTATAGCTAGCTAGTAGCTACGCCTCGCGCAAATGGGCACGCATACGGCCACAGTGCCGGGCATCGTCCTCCCATGGCTAGCGGCGTAGAGGAGGCACTAGGCAGTTTGGCAATGCGTCACCGGAGCCGGAGGTACTTGTCGGAGTCGGTGGACGGTGCTCGGCTCGGTGCGATCGAGTGAGTTATTCAACCACACGTACGATGGCTAGCTAGCTGCTGGTTAGCAAGTCTGCTCCTCGTCGCCGTCGTTGGACAGTCATTTCGTTAGCTTCGATCGGCGAACATCGGCTGGTGGACTAGAAATAGTAGAAGGCCGGACACAGTACAGAGTACAGACAGCGACACGACTCGGAGAATGCTTGTGTGCACTCGGGTTGGACTTTGACGTCGTCAAGTCGTCATCCGTGTGGCCTGCAGCGAAAAGTCGAAACGACGACTTTAACTGACGGACTCCTGGCGGGCGAGGGCGATGACGTTGATGTAGCGCCCGCGCGCGGCGCGGCCGGAGGCGGAGCTGCCAACTGAAATGAGCCAAGCGCCCGTGCCTGACGCGGCGCGCTTGCGCTGTGCTGATTGCGCGTCCCGTCCAAGCCGGACAAAGTGGCGTGCAAGTGTTTGTTTTTGGAACGGAACAAGGCCAAGTGCTTGCTTTTGTACGCGGACGCAAAGCTATTATCTCCTCTCTTCTGCTCTCCTGGCATCATCACTCACAAGGAAATGGTTTTCCAGCACCAACCAAAAAGATCTTATCAGTCCGTAGATACTAAGATCAAGGGAAATTTATTTATCTCTACAACATAAAAAGGATAAAAGGAAGACTGTCATTTGGTGCGGTAAAAATTTCGCCTCACTTTTGACCCTCCATGCGATCCCGAGTCCCCTTCCTGGCGGTCTCCTCCTACATGCGAAACATGCAATCTATATAAGGAAGCACCCAATCAGCGTCCAAAGAAACATGCAATCTATATTAGGAAGTGTGGGGAACATGCAATCTATATTAGGAAGCCTCCCAATCTCCCCTTAAAAAAAAAAAGAAACCTCCCAATCTTGATCCCGCATCCCTTCCCTTGTGCTTTCCTCTACTTTCTGACCGGGAAAAATCAGGCATCCTGTGCTTGTGGCTGCATCACATGTTAATTTGATTCCCATAGTAATGCTCATCTATACAAATTCACAATTTTATTAGTATATAATCGCTGATTTTCTTTTTACCATTTTTCTATTGCTAGACTCTGTTAACAGATAGTACTGACTGATGCCATGGCAGTGATGAGTGAAGGTTTATGTTGGCGAGGTGTGATGAAGGATTTCTGCGAGTCTTTCGTGGGTTCAAAAAGGCCAAGCACACAAGTAACATATCTTTTAAGTTTTTTTTATGTATCGATGACAGTTTGGTACGTACAGGTATATACTGTCCTCTCGCCTTTTGTAATATCTTGTTATTGTACTTTTTTATCACATAGTTAGTGCCTAATCCCCATCGGTACATATCACTACAAGTGATGCTTATTGGATTTAAAGGGCTTTTAAGTTTGAAAAAGTATGCTATTTAAACTAGATGGTTTGGCATTTAAACAACAAAATATGTTGGATGGTCCATTCTTGTGGCCTTGAAACAAACAATTCAAAATCAACAATTCATTGCAAGTAAGCTATAAGTGACAGGTTTTTGTATTGTGTGCTGAAATTTGGTTCATTAGTTAATTTTTTTTCAAGATGGTTCTCTGTGCACACAGTACCAATTGGAGAATTCAGGCAAGTACAACCACTTTGTTCCAAGATGGTTAACGTGATTGCCAGCTGCACAACTTTGGATCTGCATTTTGGCTGCGGTTTAACATTGTCTAGCAGTGATCTTGTGCAGAGTACTCGTTGTGTATACTTGGGTTAATTCCTTTTGTTTCATGTGGCATGTCGGCAGGATCAATGAAAACACATCAGATTTGTTGTATAAAAGTGACCGGGTAGATATCCAACTGTGCGAAGGTGCTCTGTTTAATCATCCCTCATTCTTAATCTTTAGTTCTTTTCTTCAGGTAATGAAGATCAAACAGTAGAGCAGAGAGGGCTGCCTCTTTGATGTATCATGGAATCTGTGTGCATTGCAATGTACATCGTTGAATTTAATACAAGATGCAGATGTGAGAAAACCTCTCGGGAAATCCTATAATTCTTTTTAATCAAAGCATTATAGTAAGGTGTTGATCACTCTGTTAACTGTCCTCACACCATGTAAATTGTGACCAATTCAGATTCAATGAAAGACAATGAGTTTAATGTCTACTATTGTACGAAGCACCTTCAAGACAAATAATAATTTGAAGAAGAAAATTTTGATTGTGTTAAGAATTCATAAAAAAAACTTTGGGAAACATATAGACACGAATCGCCATCTTTGATTTAGGGTTGGCAAGAATTCTTCAATAAGAAAGCATGTTAGTTTTATTCTCCCATTGCAATGCACGGGCATAATCTGTGTGTTTAATGTCGGATTCAATTCCACGGTATTTTATCTTATGATGGTGCGGTCGGATACAATTCCATGGTATTGTTATCTTATCATGTGATCCGTGCGTTTTTAGAATAAAAGTTTAGTTGACCCGTAGCAACACACGGGCGCGCTACCTATGGTATGAAGATGCCTCATAACTTACTCGTGTATTTATTGTCGTACAAAATAAATAGATATCGAAGATTTTTTCTAGCCGATATATAAAATATTATCTTAGACAAATTACGGAAAGCCCATAAAATAGAGTTTACTGAGCCTGAGATATCCGTGATTGATTGTGTTACTTTCACAAAGCTTGTTTGGATTAAATATCACTTTAATATCATTGTTTAGTTTTATAATATTGTTATCTTATCATACGATTCATGTATTTTTATATAAAATTTAGTTATCCCGTAGCAACGCACGGACGCTTAACTAGTATATATTATGTTAATAATGAAAAGAAAGTCTAGTATATCTAGTACTCATCCATTTGCTCCCAAGTTCCAACAAGCCAAGAAGCGTCCGCTTCTGCCTGCACCGCTGCCGTTCCGTTTCCGCTCCATCTTTTTTTTTTTTTTTTTTTCAAATAAGGAGTACATCTCTTCTTCTTTATTCCGCAACATCTATCCCCGCCTTTTATCCCCTGCACGCTTGCACCCCGGAGGTGACGTCGACCCGCACGCCACATCCGCCGCCGCCCTCCTCATCTCCTCTCGCCCCCAAGGGCCGGGCTTGGCATCATAAAACCTGTTAGCGCCATCGCCAGTATCGCATCTGGACTTCCTCTACCATTTGTACGCCACTGTTGAGTCGTGATCCTCCTCAGTCCTCAACCTGGACCCCGGCCGGCCGGGAACGGAAACAGAGGGGGGACGACGTCGGCTCCACTCTGCATCCTGGGCTCTGCTCTGCCGCCGCAGGTCAGTCGCCACTCGCCACCGTCACCTCTCGTCTACTTATTGGTTCCGAATGATCCGAGTATGTGCTGCCTGCTTGCTTGATACGTACTTATCCAGGGGTGCTCTGCCTGTGTTCATGGTTGTTTAGATAGATCACCTGCTTTGGCTGCTCCAGTGCTATTGCTCCCCTTCGTGGGGCTGTTTCCATCGCTCTTCTTGTCCCCTTTTGGACATGATTGCCTCTCCTCTCCTGATAAATTAAGGTGACTCGTGCGCCATTTCGGTACCCACCTTCTAGCTTCTAAGCGAATCGCCATGGATCTGGAAAACTCGGTCCTGTTGTTCCAGGGGTGCAGCAAAGCAAATCTGTCTGTGTCAACGCCAAATGTTTGTTGCTGCTCTCTCATCTGTCTCTCTCTTTCCATCAACGAAACCAAACGTTTTTTTTGTTGGCAGCTACCACTACCATTCGGTACATTGCGGGTCATACATACTTACTACGAGTTTCTTCATATGATCACGTTTTCATCTATGGATTCGCATCCTATTTGGAAAGGTCGTACTATTGAATTGTGTGTGCTTTTGTTTATGAACTAGAGTATAGGAAAGTGTTTGCTTCATTTGAGTGCGCCAAACAAAAAGCAAAGCTAACGGTACCTTGTTTTGCGGGCGTCCTGTGCTAATTGCTAGCTTTAACTAGATTCGGATCATTGGAATGTGATGCGTGTGGATTATGGCTTTCTATGCATCGGTTTTGGTATCTCGAGTGCACTAAACTATCTGCCCTTAAGCCATCAAACTTGACTAGATCTGTGTGCATGCCCCGCCTGTTGATCTATCATCGCTTGATTCCATCATAAAGATGAAACGCAATTTGAGAATGCTTCTTGTTCTCCTCTTAAGAGCAAGTTTAATAGTTTAAGTAAGCTACTGCCAACTGCCGTGACAACGCTGGCCGGGGCCATACTATTTATGGCATAGCTGCATGGGGAGCCAATTGCAGCACGCGCATGGCCTGGTCGCCGACGTCGGCCGCGGGGCGTCGTGAGAGACGCTCATTTTCTTCTCTCTCTTCACTTCTCTCTCTCCACGTAGACATGAGCTTTGCTAGTCGTTATCATAATACTGCTCTAATAGAGTCCGAGCTAAGCTTGCTTTCGAAAAAAAAAAGAATGCTTCTTGTTCCGAGTTACTCCTTGGATTAGGATAGCAGTTTGAGAATGCTCAATTAGTAGTATACGACAACGAAAATCTACTCAGAAGTCAAAGGAAGAAATTTGTTGGAATTATATGATCTATACTTTTGGTGGCACATATATAAGGAGAGAAATAGAAGAACATTCCAACACAAAAGTCTGCAAGACAATCAAGTAGCGTCACTCTGCAAGGATGACATACAATGTTTCCAATTCACGACAAATCAACCGAACCAACAAGAATAGTTCGATGGCCCAGTTTTCTTTTTTAGCGTTTGTTGTAATTTTATAGTAGCTCTAGTAGTCCAGTCGGTCTTGGTGGTTTTGATAGCTGTCATTGCTAATTTCTTTTTCTTTTTCCTGTCTAACAAAAAATCGGCAATGCTCTTGCCGACTTTCTAAATTAAAAAGAACAACTAAAATCTACTATTTTGACAGATAAATCTACTCCCTCCGTCCCACAGTTTGTCACCCCTGGATTACAAATCTTTTTCGATCTTTCGTCTTTATTCAAATTTTTTGCACAAATATAATTTATTTTGTTCACGGCTTATTTTATCGATAAAGATACTTAAATATTAATTAATTTATTTTATGATTTGTATAAATATTTTGAATAAGACGGATGGTCAAACGTGAAGTTCAAAAGTCAAAAAAAAAAACTCCGTGGGACAGAGAGAGAGTATGCCTCTATTTGGATCTGGACCTATCTTAGTATTATATTTAAGAAAGTTCCTCCAAGTTGCTGGCCAAATAATTGATGGTTTCCTGATCCTATCACACTTCTGTTTTTGTCAGCGTGTATGCACTGCCGACTGTGTGAGTATGGAGCTTGTACGATTCGAGGAAAAAAAAAAAAAGAGAAGGTCATCATAGTTGTTGGGCAAATTATTCCTGTTTCAGGATCTTATCTCAAGCTGTTGGAAATCATTGTCTTTACCTTTTTTATATTGTCTTCTCTGATCAGTAGATATGCTTAAAAACGAGCCTTTTGCTATTATCTCCATTGAATATCTAGTGTAGATTGCTCGAGTTAGCTCATACTAATAATTGTTTAGGAGCCTATAGGTATCCTACCTTGTCGTTGTTTGTCAACTAGAAGAAATAATTGCTTGGATCAAGTTGAAGATTAGAGTACAGCTGCATGGTCTATCTTGTTTAGTATTCCTATAGAGGGAATAATTGCTTGACTAATGACTCGGATCAAGTTGATGATTAGACTACAGATGCATGGTCTATCTTCTCCTTCCTACCGGTTTTTTGTGTGGTAAACCCTGCTCCAATGGTCTTTTCTTGCTCCCGCACGATAACAAGGAGTTAATCCTGTCACTATACAATTGCCCAACATCGTTATCCGAAATCAAATCGCCTGATCGGATCAGGGAATAGAGTGCCGGTACCTTTCTTTTGCTTCCATCTCGAGGTAAAATTTGATAGCAACTGCATCGAGTGTTTCAATCAAGGACGAGTATCTGTATGTGTCACACTTGCCGTGGTTCAATGGTAAACACCAAACCAAACGACAACAAGATGCGGTAAAAAATATATATATCTTTTGCGGAAACGGCAAGAATGATTACCGTTAACACACGTCTTCTTTGGCAAATTACCATTGCCCATTTAGCCTAGAAGTAGTTGTCAGCGGTGATGTCTGCTCATCTGGATTTAATGCTTTTTTTAGAATTATCTGGATTTAATGCTTGATTAGGGCCCTCCGAATTGTGGATATGCTGCTGAACATCTGACTGAGCCTGAAAGTTTCTGGACCCATCAAAACCCATGGCGACTCGTCTTGTATGGATAGATTCGCTTGACACCCCCACACGCGCACACTCGCTCCGTGCTACAACAGGCTACAACAGCACATACATCTTGCACATGACCCCAGTACGGTTGGGCCACAGATGTGTATCTAGTTACGTGGCGTGCTTTATCCTTCCTCCTTTGTTTCGATGCTGCTCGAGAGTCTGACGACCATTCGCATCGGACAGTTTCGATCGTATGTCTTGATTTGTGTGATTCGGCATTCATGCCGCTTGCTTGTATTTATTTGCTCTGATTCGTCATGGTGATCGAATGGACTTTCTGCTTTGTTTTGCAGTGCCGGGAGCAGCTGACGAGAGGACAAGAAGAGACGAACTACCAGAGAGACCTGCAGCCCTGTGCTCCCTGGAAGTGCATGAACTAGTCATACATGGAGCAGACGCGCACGGGCGGTGCCGGTGAGCACCCCAGGGGGCTCACGGCGAGGAACCGGCGAAGAGGATCACCGGCGCAGACGCGCCCGCGACGGCGGCGGAGTCTGGCTTTGGCTGCTTCGACTGCAACATCTGCCTCGAGTGCGCCACGGAGCCGGTGGTCACGCTCTGCGGCCACCTCTACTGCTGGCCCTGCATCTACGAGTGGCTGCGCCCCGACGCGGAAGCCGGCGCCATGAGCTCGGCGAGGCGGCAGTGCCCCGTGTGCAAGGCCGAGGTGTCCCCGGACGCGCTCGTGCCGCTCTACGGCCGCGGCGGGAGCTCCGGCGCCAAGAAGCCGCCACTGGCCAGCATCCCGCGCCGGCCGGCCCGGCGACAGAGCGCGCAAGACACCGGCGACGGCGGCCACTACCGCCATCGGCACGCCGAAACCGACGCGCCAGCCCGGACACCGCGGCACCCCGCCGACGCCGCGCAGTTCGACGACGCCGCTCTCCTCGCCACGCCGTTCGGGGACCGCGGCATGATGCACTCGACGGCCGGAGGCATGCTCGGAGGCATGGCGGTGGCCGTCCTCCCGATGGTGCTCCGTGGGCAGGCGCGGCCGCCGGGCATGTACTACTCGGGCACTTATCATCTGATGAACCCCAGGCAGAGACGGTGGCATGTGGAGGTGGAGAGGTCCCTGCATCAGATATGGTTCTTCCTCTTCGTGTTCGTGGCGCTCTGCTTTCTCTTGTTCTGATTTCTGAGGCAGGACATGATGATGATGCGCGCCACGTGACGTGCTCTGTACATAGTAAAGGGCTGGGTGCGATATGAATATGATGCGGCAGTGAATCAGTGACAGTAATGTAATAGAGCTTTGTGGTGATTGCGTGACGGCATTCAAGATGTTAAATTGAAAGCCAGCTTCTGAGTTCTGATCCTAGAAATCGGTTTCGAAACCCCTTGAGGTATGTCAGAAACCATTGTCCGCATGTTCACGCAAACAGTAACATAGTATAAGGTACTAGTAACATAACCTAGAGCGTCAGAACAATATTTCAGTGTCTAACTGTCATGCTCCCATTTTGATCACCTGTGTCCCTATCTGGTCACCAGCAATGCGGCAATTAACTCGAAACGTCTGCAATGTGTGCACAAAAAGAATGCCATTCATGGCAGCTTTACATGACTCCCTTTGCCAAAACAACAACAGCACCTTCATTCGAAACGGCACTTAAGATGTATTACGATCTATGATCATCTTCTGTCACCTTGTGTCAGGCCACCTTTGTCACCCTGGTGATTTTCCACCTGATTAATCCGGATGAGGATGTTCCCAGAGCGGGGCTCTTCTTCAGTCCACTTGAGTGAATTCTTTTCCACATACTTCATAACCTATCATATTCAAAGTTCAACAGTCAAAATCATCATCCTCAGGTGAACACCTAAAACAGCATATATGTGAGGAGTCTATTAAACATAGAATTTTAAGGCATTCTGTATGAATACTTGACAGAACATCTGATTCTGGAAAACCTGGATACAATGCCATTCAATGGAAGACAAAGGGTGAAGGCAAAATTGCATGAGACACAAGGATTAATCATGGTGAGTGGATCAACACCACATACAATACCTGTATATTGACTATGCACAGATATATGTCAAAGATTTCGAATGTTTTACAGTTTTATTTATTAATAATTCATTTCCGTGTTACAAAATATGTAATGTTTTCTTGACATTCGTTGTCTAGAGACCTTTTCTCTATATAGGTATGGACAAGAGGGATCAAAATGAAAAATTTAATAAGATACTGTGCAAAGTGCATAACAGAATGAATAAAATGTTGGTATGAAGCGTTTTACTAATATCATAAGTAGGGAGTTTTATGTCAATATAGTATTTCGGATGATAACTCAAAGTGCAACCCAAGGATTGACTTCAAAATCATGCATCCAGCTAAGCAGCAGGTATAGTGCAGAAGTAAATAGATTGCTACCAGATTCAGACCTTTCTTCTTCTTTGTCCCATCTTGAAACTGCCGTCATCAACACCAATGATAACTTTCAGGTAATCATAAGCTGCAAATACGAAACATCAGAGAAATAAGATAATTCCCAACAGAGGAACTGATAAACTCAAAGAGTCATGAACCAATATTACATGGAATGTTTGCCAACTGTCTAAGATGGAGCCTCAAGAGATTAGATACATTTGCTGCATCTTGCGTGCGCAGATCAAGAGAAAATTCATTTTTTGACTCTGTTTCCCTGCAGGAAGCCAATAACTTGACCAAGTAAGTACAAATTCTGAGGATAAAAAAAGTCCAATAATTCCATTCGACATAAACATACACATACTTGGGCTTGATAATCTCCCCAGCAGATTTCTCATCAGCCAATCGAGCCATCTGATAACAGCGCTTGCCCTTGATATCCAGAGAGTATTTCAGTTAGTGATATGTTTTCTTGAATTGTGGGCTCTATGTAGCCATCATAATCAAACAAGCAGACAAAAGCTTCCCATGTTTTATGTTTAAAATAATTATGACCACAAGCCTCAGCGTTCGCTTTTTATTAGAATCAGGTAGCTCTAAGGTATTAAGCAGGCCAACAAAATCTTTGACATGTAATCTCCACCCACTATATTTCCCCTGAAAAAATAAAGAAGTGTGACACTTACTTCCTGTATAAGATAATCGACTTCTTTCTGGTTACCCTCCCTAAAAGCATCAGCAGCCTGCAATTTCATCAGAACATAACACAAGCAACAAATAAACACAATATATTTACTGGAAACAATTTAAACAAAGGACATCATATGTGTTCTAAAAACAAAGTGAAACATCATCTTGGAACCACCTTCTCATAGTACTGCTTCATCATATCCCAGTGCTGCTTTGCAGCCCTGCGTAGTTCTGGTATTCCTCCTCATTCACAGATGGTGCTACAGATAAATCCGAACAGCTCAAAATAAGAACATTTCGCTATGATAAATAGTACAAACATTGGATTTACAATTCTTTAGGGGATTTCATGCTAGTTGTTTTATTTTATCTCAGAAGTTATCAACATGACGCAAAAAGAAAACATTTAAGCTCTTCTTCTGATCTTCTGATTCGAGACACATGTTCTGTGCTGTAAACAGAAGCAACCTTAATACACTTCGAGAAAGCATAGAACACAGATGAGAACTTGATTCAATATCCGTCCCCACAAAGATTGTCATTCTGTTTCATCCTACGTTAAACAATCGTAAGTTTGACCAAGTTTATATGAAAACATATCAATACTTACGATACCAATAAATTTCACAGAAAAATTATTTGGTGTTATAAATGTTGATATTTTCTCTATAAACTTGGCTAAACTTAAACTATTTTGACTTAGGACAAAACCAAAATGTCACTCTACAAGACAGATGTAGTATTTGCTAAGTTCTGCCAGACTTCAGAAGAAAACTAGTCGTCCTACATATCCCACAGTTGTAACTTGACACAAGAGTATGAAACTTGTTTAGCCAAAGCCTGTTTTGTTACTATATCAATACTCAACTGGTTAAACACGCAACAGGTAAGAAACAAACACTAACTTTACTTTTTCCTACCACATATTGCAAGGGCATGTAAATGGATAACACAGAAATTCAGTACAAAATGCAGATAGAAAGAACTAAATGATTGACAGGATACATATTTTGGCTTTAATTATGCATTTAGAGCATGTCAGCATAATATTTCAAACCATCAAAAAGGTTGTATTATGTCAGGTTTTATCTGTTCACTTTAAAGATTTTACATTGTTCGTCTTCGAGTCTACACAGCAAATGTGTTACAGGCTTAACTGAATATGTTGGCACAAAAAATTGAAATTGTAGAAAAAGGAGCAGACAACCGGACAAAGATTTCGTCCTTAGTATACCTCATTTAAAATGTATAATAATCTAAATTCTGATAACAAAGAGAGCACAAGTAAGCTGAGTATACCTTTGCTACCTACGATAACATTGACAGGAAACTCAGTAGGATATGTTGAAACATCCTCAAGAGGTTTCTGGACTGGTTTCTGATATGGGACTCTGTTTCGATTTGCGCCTAATTCATATCGTTTTAATTTTGGCCCCTCCTCCAATCGTTCAGGTACAGTGAAGATTGCTTCTAATACCTCTCCTGGAGAGATCTTTGGCTTTGACCTCTGCATTCCCTCTGTTGACTGTGTGCCTAAGCATCTTCCCTTTGGAACAGAACATTCTACTGCCACATCCTGCACCATCAATATATTATGGACCACAATCATTCAAACACCTATACAAACAAAACAAATGCCAAATGCATTCAAAATGAAAATTCATATATAAACTAGCACACTAGAAGTTGACTGGATGAGCTACCATTTAAAAATTAAAAGGACACGAAATCTTTTTAAATAATTCACGTGACAAATCAGATACCATGTCCAACTCCAAAGGGTAGACCTAAGCAATATTCTAAAAATATATCAGCACAAGAAATGGTGAACACTGATCAATCCAATGGCAAAAAAAAAAAGAAAAAAATGCTGCTCCCTCTGTCCCATATCTAAAGACGTTTTAGATTTCAAAATACTCCCTCCGTTCCACAATACTTGCAATTATTTGATTTATATAAACTGTGTTTGACTGCTCGTCTTATTCAAATTTTTTATATAAATTATAAAACAAACAAAACATCATTACAATATCTTTAGTGATGTAATAAGTCATAACAAAAAGTGGTAATATTTATTAAAAAAGTTGAATAAGACGAGAGGTCAAACACAGTTTATATGAGTCAAAGAATTGCAAGTATTGTGGAACGGAGGGAGTATGTCCCAGAATAGATGACGTTGTAGCCCAGCACTAGCATCTGAGCCAAGCACAGCCTATACTGTCAAGTGTCAACTGTCACTTGTTGTCCTCCAGTAGCTAAAGATGAATAAAAAAAGGAAATAAAATCCACCCATGGCCTCCACTACCGGTGCTGTGAGTGAGCACAGCTCCCAAGCTCCGTCTGCATGCGGTCAGGCGCAATGATTCCTATAGGGGTGTTTGGGTATTTTTGCATCCACCTTGATCTACGAGAGCAGCGTTTTTTAGATATGGGACAGAGGGAGTATATTCAGAGTTCAGGTCAACGAAGCACCAAACATGTAATAAAGAATCAAAACACATAAAGGACAAACAGTCCTCAAAGGAATTCAGATGAACATTACAAAGTGATTAACAAGTTGCACATATACAGGAGTACAGTTCAGAGGTATACAGGTGAAGGGGCAGAAGTGGTCTTACTTGTACCGCATTGCGTTTGCTTTCTGCCTTTTTGTCTGTATCTTTTTCTGAAAATGACATCAATTCCTCCATGCTCTGCATACAGCATCACAGATTCATTAGCAAGCCAATAAGAAATAAAATAATAAATTGAAATATGTATGCACAGCTATATTAGTAAGCCAAGAGAAAAATGCAATAACAGATGAAACTATGTCCTATATAAACTCTAAATGATAAACCCTTTCACTACATTTGCAACAGTTGGGAGTGGCAGAAAATATATAATAAACAACAATTACAGCAGTACCTTCTTAATATCATATCCACAGCTGCCTGCAAAAGGAAATTTTAAACAATCAAGACATTTCTTGGTGTATGAAATGAATGGGCAAATACAGGTCAGATAGAAGACATGCTAACCTAGAACTTCACGGATCAATTCCATATTGAGCTTAAATCCTTCACCAAGCATGGAAAACAAAAACTCCTCAACATCCCTGTCATTCAGAGTCTCTCTCCTTGGTGCAGAGTCAGATTCATCAGATTTCATCTTAAAATCATCCCGCATGTACTCTGGCAGTTCAACCCTAAGAGGTTTGTCTTTTTTTGATGCTCCACTCAGTGTTGTTTTAACCCTGGTAGGCTCTTTTCCTAACATGCTGGAGACAGTACCAAATGCAGCACTAGACTTATGCAACTTTTCAGGCATTTTTGTTTGATCTGAATTCTCGATATGCTTTTCTTCAATTGCCTGCTCAGGCCGGGGAAGAGTTCTTGGTTGGCTTGAATTGTCCATATAGTTTTCTTCAACTGCCTTGTCAGTATGGGCAAGGTTAGTCTTGACACTTGACTCAACATCATTGATATGAGGCAACGAAAGTTGGAGGTCAGTTAAGAAATCTCCAGCTTTGTTGACATCGCCGTTTGCTTTGATATATGCGTCAGCTATATCATCAAGTGAAAAGGCACAGCTGAACACATCAAGCAATGTACTAAGTGCCCTGGTTTCATCGTCACTGGATGAAGTCATCGCATGGGATAGATCCATGGTGAGTATCTTTGGGAACCTCTTATGAACTGTCAGACCTGCCCAACAAAATAAGTGTTCATCACATTGAGTTCCTTAAATACATGATAAAGTGCCAATTTCATGGTAAACTGATTTATCTACTACTCCCTCCATTCCAAATTATAAGACGCTTTGGCTTTTCTAGATAAAAAGCTATGCATCTAGAAAACCCAAAGTGTCTCATAATTTGGAATGGTGAGAGTAAGACACTAAAGAGGCTTACAAACTAAGCTTAGTAGAAAATGTTCAATAGGGTCTGATAAGCTGTTGTGTTCTTAGTTCTTCCAAGGTGATTTTTGGTTTAAGGAAATGGCATTGGAACCACTTGTGTACAGTAATAATAGTGAAATGGAAGGTACAAATAGACTCAAACCACTCAATGCAAAGTACAACCTATTTGCCTGTGAGCATAATTTTTGAGCAGTAACTTCTAATCCTCGACAAATTGACATGATCTTAGAAGTCATCACAGATAAATATGAAGGGTCACAGTAAAAGCATGATAAGCGTTCCTCTCAACACATTCATCAAACTAATCACGCATTAATGAAAACTTTATCTATGGCGACAAATACTGCCAAAAAAGGTATAGAATGATCATGGTCAAAAAAAGGCAGATAGAGTTGCCTCCTGGACTAAGTAACAGGACCAATAATCAAATGTTAAAACAAATACAAATGCAAAATTGACAGAGAAGACATAAATCCAAGCAACATGGCAAAATTGGATATCACTTAGTCAGTTTGTCTCTGTATGGTTCAGCACAGATGAGCAATAATTCCTAGTGGACAGATGATCATCACACACCAATGCAAGTGTGCAAGCAATGTTGCAGCACTATAAGGTCCTAACCGTACCAAACTACAAATACACCCACCGGAAGAGTCGAACAAGAGAGAATCCAAGCATCAGAAATACTAGCATGTAGAGTACGCAAATAACCAACAAACGACATGTAACCACAGCTTCACACATCTTCCTACAAAATTGGGGTCCAATAGTTTAACATAAATGGGGAAAAAAACTGTGACAAATCGAATGGTCGATGAAGAGTTCAAACAAGGAAAACGCGAGTTGAGTACAAGGGCCCAATCAAAGCAGATAGAAACGACATTGCCAGGACTCATCCTGCTTGGGCAGTAAACTTATTCACATGTCACCCAGAGACGGAAAAAAACACTAACTAGTAGCTACCTGCTCCGATGCGCAATACAACCATCTAATCAGAGAACCCATGCCCAAACCATTCAAGTTCGAACCAAACCGCCGCGGATGCGATCTAATAAGAGAATCCACACCCAAACCCTCCAATGTCGAATCAAACGACCACGGGTGAACACACTGACACAACGCGAGCACCAAAACTGAAATCGAACGCGGGCTGGAAACTAAATCGGAGAAATTACGAAACAGCATGACCGATCGACACCCACGCAGATCCCCGCTCGATTAGAAACGAGCCAGCAACCCCTACACTGAACCAACCAACCACGGGACGCCATGGCGGAGCAAGCCCACGAGATCAGCCTCCGCCCCCAAACAAAGCAAGGCCGCAGTGGGGTTCGAGCGCATTCTAGACGGTTCTGGAATGGGGAGGGAGGGGGGGACGGGAGGAAGGGACGGGGCTTACGGCTTCTAGGGAGGACCCTCGCCGGACGCGGGCCGCTCCACTGCGGCGCTGCCCACTCCGCCCCGGCTGCTGCTCGCTGCTCGCCGCGGCCGGTTCCGGATTCCAGTTGGTTTCGCGTGTACGCCGGGGTTTTAAAGGGGAGAAGGGGGTCTGGCCCACCTGGAGGTGGTGGTCCAGGTCTACAAAACGAGGTGGTCCACGCCGTCCGTGCGCTTGCGTCGGGGAGGGCGGAAGGCATTTTCAGTTCACCCAACCCATCGTGGTCTATTGAACCAGGTCTAGGTGTTCATCCGACATTCCAATTTGGGTCCCTCTCCGGACTGCTTTCCCCATTACTCTGTCTCTGATTGGTGAATACAGGTGATAGCTGTCATTCGGTGGTTCACTGTACCTTGTGACGGTTAAGTTTCCAACGTGGAAACACGAAAAGTAGATGATAACCAAAAATAGGAATTATCAGTTCTTTTCGCATTAGAACCAGGGATGACACTAATATCCCGATGCTCGGATCGGCGAGGAATTTCTAATAAAGAGACAGGGTTGTTAGCTAGAACATGGGTTGCTGTTTGGATTTGGATGAGTAAGGATTCTAGAAATCTTGATTATCTAACATAACGAGGATTCTAATCTACTGATTTTAAGACCTTGAATGGTAAGACTTCAAGATCTGCCTCACTATCTTTTTCACTTCGTTCATTGAAGAACTTTTATTTCATTTGATTTACTACGCACCTGCACATACACTATGCCTGGTGCATAAAGAAAATCAAATGAATCTAGAAAAAGCCAAAGTGAACTACAATTCGAATCTTATGGAAGATCTTCTTGTTGGGATAGTGTACAGGACTTTAACCTATGCAAACATGCCCGAAGGAGTGAAGACCGGGTAAGAATAAGGAGGATTCAATGAGGAAAACTTCTATACAGAATACAGTTGTTATCTTAATGAGGTGGACCTCTCCTAGTGTTTTGATATTCAAAATTTAATATAATTTTTTCTATTAAATGTCTCGAGTGATATTACCATGCATGTACTATGACTAATGGTAGTGTTTTCCTATTAATATATAGCTTGATCAGGTGCACTACTCCATGTAGTCACATTTAGAACTGTAATACAATACGTAAGGCCACTCTCTGAGAGTATCATTATGTCGTTTCCGAGATCACATGTCTCTAGAATGAAATGAAACATGGATGAAACACTGACTCTCAATGCAAAGTTTCATTTCATGGTTTCATAGACATTTAATTCCATGACTCAAAAGAGAATTGGTGATGTCGATAGAGTTTAATCCTCATGACACTCATTTCTTCTCTCTTCCGAAATACAATGTCATGTCATCGAAAAGTGCATGTGACAACCTATTTAATGCGAATGAAACTCACGTGAAAACTCCCACTCGAGACATAGTGCATCTATGAAGACAAAGACAACTGTAGTAATGACTAAAGTGGTGTAGTCGATCAAGGCCATAATTTGCTAGGGCTGATGAAGACATAGGTAGTGGTTGCAACAGACCAGAGTGACCAGAGTAAAGAACGTGTCGCACGGGTCACCGCAACACGCATCGAAACGAATCAATCTCCGACGAAGTTACGCACACATAATTTGATATTGCTATCTCATTTATAGCGATTCATCATACAATTTCGATGTACCGTGGCGGGACGCTTGTGCCGTTGCGGTTATGGCCCGATAATCGTGCCCATACCACCACGACAGCTACAAAGGTGCTCGCCATAGAAAACAAAAAAGTGCCCGGCTTGCAAAAGATTTTTCAGATAGTGGTGCCCATTCAATTCATTAAGGAAGTGAAGGACAATGAAATTTGGCTTAAGTAAGGGCGTTTCATGCACATTAAATAGGGTGTCACAAAGAGAAGATATTCACTTTTTCATGAAACAATAAGGAGAGAGAAGAGGAACGTTTCACCATAGTGAAACCCTTGAGCGTTGTTTCCCATGTGTTGGGAACAACGTGAAATCCTCATTGAGACAGAAATAGAGTTCCTCTAGGATGATGTCATCATTGCACTTCGAAAATAGATAAGGGCATGGTTACTTCCCTCTTTTTTGCCAAAAGTTTTGACATTTTATTCCATATTTCGACAAAATGTATCAAAAAAAAAAAAAAAAAAAAAACCAGCAAAGCTTTGTGTCCAAAAGTTTTAGCATTTGAGACTCAAGAGGCCCAAAAGTTTCCATTTTACCAAAATATCCCCCCTATGGCAAAAAAATTTGCCATGCATCTAAACACCACTCTACAAAAACTTTTGGCACCCAAAAAGCAATTAAACATACCAAGAGTAGAAAAAAAAAAAAAGACAATTAGAGTTAGGTAGTCCCATAGCTAGATAAGAACTTATTTTGGGATAGATTTTAAATTCTTGAAATATAGACTCATCGTGAGGGAGGATATAGCGCTTTCCACCTACTAAAGCGTGGAAACGTCGGTCCTCCATTGCACTCACAAAATAGCAAGCATCTAGCCATCCAAGCGAAAACATATTCCCTTCGCTTTGGTATTAAAATCGTTTTGGACAAGAGTTTGATCAAACGTTGTGAATATAAATTATCAATAACTTTTAAGTTGTTGGGTTTGAAAATGTGAAAATCATATGAATATATTTGTCTCAAAAAATACTTTGATAAAAGTATACATATATCACATTTTCATAAATATTTTTATAATAACAAGAGGTCAAAAGTTGTGTTTTTTTAGACCGTATCGTATATAACATAGTACAGGTAACTTGTTCCTGAACAGGGAGCTATTACAATTGATCATTTGATCTTGCTTTTTCTTTTTCAAAATGGCAACCGTCGTCGATGGCTAACGTGAACAAACAATACAATAAGATTATAGTTTAGGGACCCTATAATTTAGGGTGTGCAATAAGTCACGAGTTACAACCCATGTACTACTAACGATAACAATAACAATATATTAAGTTACAAGAGAAAACACAGAAATAAGCACTGCATGAGTCCATCCAAACAGGAGTCACGCTCACGCCTTTGGTTCCCCAGCCGCTCTTCACCGGAATTCCCATTTCCAGCCTCCAGGAAGCATGCGGCCCACAACAACCAATCAGACGCTCTCTCTCCAGTTTGGAGAGGAGCTACCTGCCATATTACCAGGTTATCCACTACTATACGAGCTTATCTTCTTGACACATTTCTTCACGCGACATCAAACTGCACAGAACAATAATGTGGGCCTCCGAATGACTATATCAAGGCCCAATTGACCAGGCCAATAATACGCTGGCCTGGCAGGCGCTCTACGCGAAATTGAGCCTGGAGGTGTATGTGGCCTTGGGGGCCCAGTTCTTGGGGATGACGTCCTGGGCTGTAAGGGTCTGCTTGCCGGACAGGGTTGTCAGCCTCACGGAGAAGGGACCGACAAGTGGGCCCGGCGTCAGGCTCCACGTGGCCCCCCATACGTGCTGCATGTCTCGCCACTGCGCCGAGTTGGCCTGCATCCACATCCAAGTGCAACTTCAGTCACTCCAAATAACACCGGAGACAAAAAGAAATATATAGTTTCCATTTTAGTAATTTGATAAAGGCTAGCTAGCTGAGGAAATCGCTACAGCTCCTGAAAGCTGAGATTTATGGATGCAGCAATTGGTGGTAGTACTATAATTGGATGCTCCTATAATAACAGCTGGAGTAATTAACAAGCACAGAGTTTGCCAATGCTGGTACAGGCGGTGGGGATAACATTGTGAGACCAGAGAAGGACAGATCCATCGTTAATGGTAGTACCCACATGATGGGGTAGCACTGTTAAAAGATACTAGCATCATTGTACAAGCACAGAAGCACACTGTAGTGAAAAAGGAAGAGATTATTATTGACTTCTGACGAAATGAACACAGGGCATGTGTATAGCTGGCAACTCAGCTGCTGCATTATCGCAGGGAAAATAAACTGAACTGCGGTGAAGAGCTTCTACTGAAGTTCTTTGGAGTTGAACCATAATCATCCTTTGACAAAACTAGTACTATTAAAATTTATTAAAGTAGTACCTTTTTGTGTGATGAAGATACTAGTACAATTAATTTGTTGCTAATAAGGCAACAAAACTCTGACCTGTGCAGTACCACTGGACTTGCCGGCAAACGCCGCAGGCAGTATCAAGTTAGTCTAGCTAATATAGATCCGTTTTATACTTGTTACCTAGGCGTGGTGTTGTTTAGTGCGGGAGAGAACAACACAAGACGCATGTGATTCTAGAACCCTAGATAAAGACATTCCCACCAGCAATGGCCAATGGACGCGACGGGACGTACTCCACAAAAGGGGAACAGACAAGAGCCTAGCTAGTTGCGGCCCACGCTGGCCCATGCGTCCAGAAAACCATCGCCCATGTCGTCCCTAGCCGCATGTGAAAAAGCAGGGATCCCACTCACATGCATGCTGGCATGCTGCTGCACTAGCGCACTAGCACTGCCCACAGACACCTGCATGTCCCAATGGAAAGAAAACGCCTACACCTTCCCGTCTAAAAGCCCTCTTGCACTGCACCGCAATCCCTGGTGGTGCCGACGACGTGCCGTGGTCGAGCGGTGTGGAGTCTTATGGATCGATGTGGTGTGAATTGTGAGGGGAAAAAAGCAAGCTTGAAGCTTTGCATTGTTGTGATTACGTACCTGTTTGAGCTGCATGGATCCGATGTCGCCGTCGCCGTCCTCGAACTCCACCAGGAGGGAGAGCCAGAAGCTAGTGGAGCCTTCGTTCACGTGGAAGGCGATGTTCTTGCCCCCGTACCTGCACGCCGTCCTGCAAGCATACAAACGCCACGCCGGCAGTAAATTGAGGATTCACTCCAAGCGCACGCACGCGACAGCCAACGGTGGTCGTTGCTCATCGAAAATGCGTAATTAAACAACTGTGTCTTCTGTGCATTCCACCGCACGCCATGAGCGAGTACGTACGGAGACTGTGAACTCTGCCACACATTGATTTGTTCCTGGCGATGCCGCGCCCACTGTCACTGTGTTCGATCGATCGGCCGGGAAATCCATGGCATGGCCATGGCACGTTCCAAGATCCAACTACTGCATACCCGGCCCCAAGGTGGTCCCAATGCTGTACTGTAGAGTCATTTTGGTTTTGACAGAGTTCTAGTGCCCGGATTTCTAGTAACGTCAGATGCAAGGCATGCAGTTCGCCCGCCCGATGCGGTTGACGTTGACCACAGCCATGCAGTACTGCTAACCAGTAGTAGTAATAAAAATCTATCTACTATGCATGCATGTTGAGGTACCTGCGGAAGACGACGTTGATCTCGCCCCGGTTGCGCAGCTGGCCGCCGGCGCCGGCCACGGCGAGGCGGCCGAACGCGGCGCCGCTGAGGTCGAAGTGCGTGCGGCCGCCGGAGCAGACCCCGCCGGGGCACTCGTCGGTGACGATGACCGTGACGGCGCGGCGCGAGCAGATGCCGTGGTCAAGGCACCGGACCTTGTAGCAGGCGCCGCAGCCCTCGCCGGACTTGAACAGCACGGGGCTCACGGCGCCCACGCGCGCCTTCATCGGCACCACGTCCACCAGCGTCCCATACCCGCACGCGCCGCCTGCCATGTATATATATACGGTGTGGTTAATTATTTTGAACACGGTGATTTATATATATAGAGAGAGAGAGAAATTAATTAATTAGAGGAACATACAGAGTACTATACTTTTTTTTGATGAAAACAGAGTACTATACTACAGTAGCACACTGTAATTAATTAATTAGAGAGACATACAGAGTACTATACTACAGTAGCACACTGTAATTACTATTGACAGTTCCATATAGGCTTGAAATTTAGAAGCTACTGTACAGGCCTACAGTACAGTACAAAAAGGTGAATGAAACCAGCGTGTGGCATGCACGTGGACAAAGGTCCTAGACTAGTTACTGTGTGTGGCCAGATCTAACCACCAACAACACTACTAGCTCTCAAGTATGGACACGGCAGCAGTTCCGTTGAGAAATGATCGAAAATTGGACCGTTCCCACACTGGTTCACATGGTCAGGGTACGTAAAAACAAAAATACTGATCGATGCAACCTGTCATCGTTCTAATAAAAAAACAATGTAGCTGTAATATTTGACTTGCAAGTGAATTTTCGGTACTCTCGTCGTCGTCTGTGCACTCCGGGGTACGTTCATCCATTTGACCATTGTACGTAACACAAGCTGTCTGTAATATTTGTACGTGTGTGTCAGGCTGAAAATACGTCGTCTGAGTGTCGGTGGATTAAACCTGACGCGATACGGTTGTTGGTTCCTAGTAAAAGCGGCGAGTTAAGGACCCTACACACGCTGCATTTTCCAGCCACCATCGTACGCTCGAATCTTAAAGGCTCTCCGCTTGATAATAGATACACTGTTTTTTCTGTAATCTACGTGGGAAGCACATGTCTAGTGTACATCGGACTTGAAGGGATACCGACGCCGGCCGATGTCGCCAAAATGTGGCTATATGGGATGAAGAAAAAGAGAAAAAAAAAATAGTAGCAATGCTTACTGCTCGCATTTGCAGCAAAAAGAAAACCAAATGACCACAAATTCACGATACAAGCTTGGGTGCAATGAAGAAGGTAGTGCAACGCATTCACCATTGTTAATTCTTTGCAGAGTGAGCGTGTCATCATATACTCTTCTACTCAGGATGGACGAGGACGAATTGAAGGATGTGAGAATTGAGCACACAACCATATGGGGGTGCATATTACCGTCACTGCCGTCGCCCTCGGCGCTGCCGTACCAGGTGGCGGTGGCCGGGTGCCACTCGGGGTCGACCACCCTGTGCGCCGCGCCCGAAGCCTCGCCGGAGCCGAAGAGGCACGCGGCCCACACGAGCAACGACGACGCGAGGAGCACCGCGCGGATGGACGAGAAGCCGCAGGCGGCGGCCATGGCGCGCACTGTGAAGAGCAGGAAACTGCGGCGGCGGCACAGCCTGCAGGCAACGAACACCTACCGACAGTGCAGAAATGGCCGACGACCTCGCTCTGAGTGGTGGTGGTGGTACTTGCTCAGTTGCTCTCCCTCTCTGGGGTCGCTTTTAAGGCTTCGAGAAGCCGCAGTCCCCAATGTGCTCAGAGCTGTGCCCCCTGCACAAATGGCGGGAAGGGACAATGGGAATGCACGAGTAGGGTGGTGGCTGCCTGGACTTATAATGTGGACAAGGGGGCCGTAGAGAAAACACAGGGCAGCGTTTTAGTAGTAGCTTTTTTTCTGCATGGCTAGCTGTTGGAGACGATCGAGTACGTACAGTCCCAGTGGCATCGATCCGTTTTATGTTTTTTGCTATGATGGAGATTGAGAGCTCTTGGCCTTTGCCACGTGATGAGGGGTGGCCTTGCTTTGTTGCCTTGTTGGTGCACATTATTATGGTTTTCCATAGGTAAAAGATTTCACTAAAGATAAACCACCTCCACTACTTTTAAACAGGTAATCACGTAGTATTGAAGTCCTCCAAAAAATGTATCACTTACTACTTAAAAATTATTATATTTTAGAATTGGCAAAATGACTTTTTTTAATAAAACAATTCTCAATGCAAATTGAGTAGTAGTAGTAGTTTTTTTTTTTCTTTGGGGCCCTACAACATATAATAGGCCAAGAATTCCTCCACAAAGATGGATACGAGTCCTCATACCGATTGATGAGGAGTAGGACCCTCGATCAACCGCCGTGCACCCGATTGAAAAAAAAAATGTTTGGGATTAAAATGGTTACCTCCACTACTTCAAATTCAGAAGACGGCGAGATGTGCCATCCAATGTGGCTGCGGTTCAGTGAGGCAGAGCTACCTTGGAGACCGTTGGTAAAGGCGCGCGAGCGACACACGTACCCCAACCAACCAACGGTATACTATATCATCAAGCCACGTGCACGCATGAATCCACCCAGATCCAGATTCCAGAATGGGGTGGTAGTAGACAGATGGAAGGAACGCCCACCCCCAAATCTGAGTGCAACATGCATGATGTGATTGGGAAAGCACGGCGTGCCATGACGACGCTGTGGATGGTGGCGCATGCACGCGTACGGCCACGCACCCGTGTCGACACGCTGTTTTTAGTTTTTTTACCCACCTCCGACTCCGACGCTTCCGATCCGTGCCGCGCCCGGTTTGTCTCCCCGGCCTTCCGATCGATCCGGCCTTTGCCCCTTGGCCCGCCCTCTCGATCGGCTGGCTCCCCGCATCTGCGCGCGCGGCCGTTGCGTCTGCTAGCGTCCAGAATTCGCTCAGTGCCCCGCCGTGTCGCCGACGGCGCGGCGCGGTTGCCTCGCCCGCCGGACCGTTGCCGGGTGCGGGTGTGGGGTTTGGTTTGCGCGAGAGTCACGACGCGCGCGTTGGTGGCCGTGGTTTGGTGGGGAGTGGGGGCTGGAGCCGGGGGACGGATGAACGGACGTCGGGGCGCGCGGGCTCGGTTCGGGTTAGGTGGCGGGTCGATGTCACCACCCGACCAGGGTTTTGTTCGTCGTGCTCGTACCGTGAAGCGGCCGCGGATCGAGCTCGGGCAAGTCCTACGTACACAGCCAGCCGGCTGCCCGTGGACGTACGGGAACGGCCAGTGGAGTAGTCGAGTGGAGTGAAGATGGTGGGTGAGTGGGAATTCCGGTCAGGGAGGGCACCGGTACCTACGTTTGTGGTGCCGTACTGCCGTCCACCTGTTTCCATGATTTTTGCTCTTGGCAAATTGGCATGTACTAATTGAATTGCTCTGCTGGCAGCATGCATACTGTAGTTTTACAGTATATATCGGTTTGCTTTTTTCCACTGCCATTATTATTACTGGATAAGATTCGTGCGATCGTTATGTGCGGGGTCAATGCATCACTCATCCTTTTTTTGATAAAAAAAAATACCTCTGGCTAATTATCGTTCTATGCTCCACGGCCTGGATTTTTTTTTTTTTTTTTTTGACAACACCACGCCCTGGATTGGATTGTTAGAAGATCTCCAACAGTTTGCTTATCTTAACTTGCCATTCATAAAATTTTAAAAACTAGAAAAACAAATTTCCAACAGTTTGCCATCCTAACTTGGCAAAAGTAGCAACTTGGCAAATTACCCCTCCTGGCGCGCATATATGCGCGTGCGCATACAGCTTGCCATCGCGAATGCACTCGCGCGGCCGTCCTTGTCCCTCGTCGCCCCTCTTGTCTTCTCCCCGAAGCCAGGTCGCGCAGTAGGTGCAGATCGCCGGGACGACGGCATTCACCAGCGCCTTGATTGCGCGTAGCTGTAGAAGTCCGACGTCTTGATGTGGCCGAAGTGCTAGTCGCGGGGCACGAGGCGGCGCCGTGGACGATCGCCGCTTTGTGTGTGCGACGCAAGATCCCACTGCCCACGGTGGTGGCAACACCACGATCACCATACAGTCCACCGCGTTGGGTTGGCTCATGCACCCAGGCCATGAGTTCCTCCACGAGCTCCTGCAACCCAAGTCCCGCCGCCGCCCATGGGACGATTAGGCAGCGGCGGCGCCAAAGTCGATCTCCTAGGATGAAGGACTCACTTGTAAATAGAATCTTTTTTCTGTGTTCACTTTGCATAAATACAAGACACATAGATATACATAGATGGGCTTGGTTGATTTTTGAAAAACTTTATGCTCACTTTGCAAAAGTATTTTTCTTTATTATTTATTTAAATGGTTGAAACATTGGATTTGGGGAGTGAAATATGCCAAACCTGCTGGGAGGTGGGCTATTTTTTTTACTTGACATATACTTTTGAAGTTCCCAAATCACAAGATTTCCAAGTAAATTTCTTAAACTCTTGGAGATGCTACTACCCATGCCATTGAGGTTTTCATTGCAGGCTTGCAGTTGCGCTTTCAGAAAATAGAACCCTTTCATGGTTTTTTTCTTTCTCTTCTAACCTTTTGTCGGGCGCATTGTAGTTTCTTCCTGGCTCGTTTTTGACGTGAGATTAGAAGAACGGCACCATCGCCCACTACAACCAGTATACTGCATTTGTCGGCAGAGATGGTCATCACGTCCAAACAGCACATGTTCTGGGACCACAATCGACCAGGCAATTGCTTTGTATGCAGGCATGCAGCATGCTGTTCATTCGATCCCGGAAAGAAGGCTTTACTGCTGGTGATTGGTTGGTGAACAAGAAGGAAGAGACAAAGCCAGTCGATCGGAGCTGCGCAGTTACGCACGCCGGACGGACGGACGACGATGCACGGCAGCCGGTGCGCGTGTACTCCTATTTTACTTGCTGTCAAAGGCATTATTAACCCAGAGCGAGCGTTTCAGCGCAATGAAGGCTCAAAGGCTGCATCCACAGGCCCACACCATGAGCTGAAAGCTCATCACCAAACTCCCAAGCTTCTGGAAATGCTGTGCACACGGTTAAGATTTCTGTACCGAGAGACACTAATAAGGGAGAGAAGTAAATGCGACAGCGGCGAAGTTGTTCAGGCAGCTCCCTTAATTAAACTCGGCAGGGACGACGTGAGATCAAGTGCAAATGGTGGTGGTGAGTTCCCCACAATACAGCGAGACTTTTCTTAGAGAAGACGACACTACGAAGGAGGGTCCACCGTGTGTGAATCAATCCATATTCATTCACGCCGTACGACGTGCTCGGCCCGTCGTCCTTTTTCCCGAGCAAGGCTGCACGGTAGCTCGAAATCGATGCCTGTGACCCTGCCGTCTATCCACGTGAGAACCGAATGGTGCATGCAGATGTTTCGATCCATCTGATCGTGGACACTCGAGGATTCGAGGGCTCGTTTTCACGGCGTTGTCTCGTTTATTATCCAACGAGATGAGACGGATTTCGTGTGAATTCTGACGAGTTTCTACAGCAGCAGCCGTCTGTGTCTGCTCGAGGCGCCACTCGCGAGCAGTGAGTCGGGTCAAGGAGACAGATCGAGCTGGGGCGATTCCCTTTAACCCCTTTTTTGGGCTTTTTTTTTTTTTAGCATAACACCTTTTTTTTGGGTTGTGAAAGAGGGCAGAGACCAAAAGAGCGCGGCGCCGCGGCGGTGATGAACGAGTGCAGCGGCTTTTGCCGTGCTTGCGGCACGGCAGTCGCCGGCTGATCGATCCGCGACAATTTGACCGGCCGGCTGTGCTTAAAAGAGGCACGTACGTACGTACGGTGTGCTCACTTTCGTCGCACTAGCTCCTGCGATCTGCAAACGCCTTTGGATACATAAGGTGATAATAATACCTCGTTTTGAGGTGCTAGGTAATGTGGCCGATGATGGCTTCTGCTTTGTTACGGATGATGTGGAGACCTTTGAATTTGTGATTATTGTACATCTTATGACTAAATTACTGGGTGAAACTAATAATTTCTCACAGTGCATATATAAAAAAGGAAAGATCAAAGCATATACTATCTACGTTGATTGGGATCTCATTGAGATACATGATGGTAATGGTTGGGTATTTGGGGAGGTAAATATGTTTTTGTCTCCAACACAACATCATTATATATATCAAATAGGGTTCTGGAGGGAAGTCAGTGACTTACTGTCACCATTTCAATATACCAAACCTTTACTAACGTGGCGCATGGGAAAATTATTGTGGAATTCAACAATCATTTTCATCAAAGCCTCAAAGGTCTATTGAGTTATTATTGAGATGCATTGTCTGTCTAAACCTAAGAAATTCTTTTTGCCAGGTATCATGAAGGGAAAATATAGAATTATATTCGCTAAGATTTACGATGCTGACTTTTAACACAAGGCCTTCCAGTCCTTAGAGAACAAATTGTTGATTATTTTAGTTTTGCAGATTGTCGTAATAACCTTAAAAATCTTGCTATTAAGATGGTCCGAATCGGACATACGACTTTCATATTGGTTTATCGCTTCATTGATTTAACCTTTTATTTTGCCAATTGCATGCCACCTCATGGTCAAAATAGAGCCTTCTGTGCCATGAAAATTATCAAGATTGAGTTGAGGAAAAACATGGGGACCTCGTCTTTTTTTTAAAAAAAAAAAAATTACCAAGGAGCAAATATAATTTTTTTTCTTGTGCACTTAGATGTACACTATGTCCATATAAGTACGTAGTTAAAATTATATATAGTCTATATATAATATATTTAGTAAATCCAATATGGTATTAAAATCGGAGACAGAGAGATTATTATTGATGAAGATATATGACAGGAGAGTCATTAGTTAGATCCTTTTTCTATCAGTATTTGTTTGCTTTCATCTTATTTGTTGTACGGGCGGGCACTCTGGTGTGGTATGTCAACGTGCCAACATGTATGTTGAGTAAAAAAAATGCTCGGGAATATAACATTGTCATTCTGAGTAATAAAAATATCTTTTCTTAGGAAAAAAGTTATATGTAGCTAAAATTTCAAATAAAAGGCGTGTTGATTCTACGGCTTTTGGTCCACAACCCAAAAGATGTGAGAGCCCACGATCCACGGGGCCGAATAACGCCTTTTGAAATTCATTTTCCGGCCTTCCGAGTTGAATCAATATCTTGGGCCTTTTTTTATTTACTTTTTTGGGTTTTCAAAAATCATGGAAAAAAAATTCATAAAAATTACTCCAAAGTAGAGCTACGCAATGAATATATAATATGGTATACTTTAATATAAAATTTTTGCTATGAAGGTTTTGCCTTTTCTTTTTATTTATTTCAGCTCAATATTTAAAAATCATAATAAATTATAAAAAAATTATAAAATTGAAAAAAATAATTTTGCTAGACTCCACATGAGATATTTACACAATAAAGATATATAGGTGTACTATTTAATTTATTGGCAACTTTTCAAAACCTAGCTAACCTAACCCGGCTAAAGAGCCACGCATTTTACCTCCCAACAAAATTGAATTTCTTATTTTATAATTTTTCTGTAATTTTGATTTTTTAAAGATTTTTTGCTACAAAACCGTGGGGTCATATTATATATTTCATTGCGTAGTACCAATACCTTTTTTCTTTTTATTTTTTTTTTTTGAATTACTATTGAATTTTTGAAAAATCATAAATAAAAAAAAAAGAAAAAAAACGAAACCACGATACGCAAAACCGGAGTTAAAAATCATAAAATCAAAAAATCTAGTTTTGTTGGACTTCACATGAGTAGATCTACACAGTGAATATATAATATGATATGGCTTCTTTAGTACAAAGTTTTTTTTCCGAGTGAATCAATATCTTGGGCCTTCCCAACTTTTGGGTTAAAAGTGGAAAAAGTCCACATTTCTTTTTATTTATTTCATCTCTAAAACCGGACAAATCAATCTTTTCAAACCATGCATTTTAAAATCATTTTAAATCTACAGTAACCGTGGGTTGCTACAGTACCAATACCTTTGTCTTTTTCTTTTTTTTTTTAAAATAAAAATCATAGTTTATCATTGGAAAAATCATAAAATCAAAAATCTAGACATGAGTAGATCTACACAGTGAATATATAATATGATATACTTTACAAAGTTTTTTGCAACTTTTTCTTTTTTAAATAAAAATATAGTAAATCACAGAAAAATTATAAAATAAAAAATCCAGTTTTATTTCAATTAATATAATATGGTATATTTATTCAACAAAATAATTTAGAAGTTGTACTATTTCAAAATTATATATTCACTGTCATATCATATTATATATTCACTGTGTAGATCTACTCATGTGAGTCTAACAAAATTAGATTTTCTATTTTATGATTTTTTTGATTTACTATGATTTTTCAAAGATTCAACCTGAATTTTTTAAAAAAGAAAAAGACAAAGGCACTGGCATTCTGAACTAGCAAAACCACGGTTACTTGTAGCAAAACCGCCATCAAAACCGCCGAGGGAGGTAAAATGCATGGTTTTTAAAAAGAAAAAGTTGGCGGGAAATGATTTGTCCGTTTGAAGTTGAGGGAGGAAAAGTGAACTTAAAGCATCGCGATAGTGGGGGAAAAGAATGTGGACTTTTTCCGTTAAAAAGTGGTCGTCGGCCGAGCTCCATCTCGCTCTCGTCCAAACAAACTTTGCGCATCTTATCATGTCAAAAAAAAAAAAAAAAAAAAGTTTGCACATTTTCACTTCGATTTTTTCTGGGACGGATTGACATGGAAGAATATAAACAACTACCAACTGCTTTAGCGTTGGAGATCGTGATTCTTGCGCGAACATCGCTATATTTATCTGCTTAGAACCTTGGACTGAGGCCGGAGATGCTCCCGGAGTACCGCGAGCACGTCGGCGAATCTCACTACCCCGACGAGCGCGCCGCTGGTCTCATCAGCGACCCACACATACCCTACACGGTGCGCAAGCGCCTGGGCCATGACGGCCACAAGCGAACTCCCAGAATGGCATGCCACCACGTCCTCCGTGGACCGCCACCCGAAGCTCCCAGACAACATCCTCCTCGGGCGTCGTGCGCGTCGTCCCAGCGGCGAGGAGTCCTCGTCGGAAGATGATGTCGACGATGACGACGACGGGGACAAGGGAAGGGAGGCGGCGTCCTTCCCAGCGCATTCCATGAGCTCAGCCATGGCGTCCAGTCCCTTTTCCGCCAGCTGAGCCCTGACGACGCGGAGCAAGAACTCCGGCGGCGTGTGCGACATCGAGCAGTCGATGAACGCCATAGCGTCCCCAGCGGAGAGCGCGGCGAAGGCGGCCGACACCGTCTCGACGTCGCACGAGGCGAGCACGCCGGGGCAGATCTCGCCCACCAACGCGTTGCTGTCGTCGTCGGCGACGACGGCCACGGCCGTGCCGTCCGAGACGGCTCGGCGCAGGAGCGGGATCACGTCGAGCCCGTCGTCGTCGACGTGGACCGCGTGCACGTCGCGGCGGACGAGGCCGAGCGAGGCCACGGTGAGCGCGGCCACCGGGGAGAAGTGGGAGATGCAGCCGAAGAGGTGGCGGACGATGTCCTCCCGCGTCAGCGCGCAGCAGTCGGCCGTGGTGGACAAGGCGCCGGCGGCGGCATCGGAGGAGGAGGGGGCCTGCTGGTGCTGGTGGTGGTGCTGGTGGTGTCTCTTGCGGCCGCGTGCGGGGGGCGGGACGAGCAGGCCTTGGCAGCCGTCGGTCAGCAGCACGTCAATGGCATCGAGCAGCCTGCAAGCCATTGTAGCTTATCAATGACTGAGATGGAAATCTCGGAACAAAACAAGAATTCAGAAACGACGCGGCCGCGTCGCGTACCTTGTCTGGGGGGTCGACTCGGTGAGTGACGCCGTGGCCGGCAGCAACGGCGGCCGCGACCACAGCCACGGGGCGGCCGAGGGGCGGCTGAGGGGTCCCTGAGGTTATCCGCGTCGCCGCAGACGTAGCAGAGGATGTCCGCGACGCCGACCTTCACGTACACCGTGGGCTTCTTCGCGCGGTAGGCGGCCGGTTCGGCGTCCACGAAGACGAACGGGTCGGCTCCGGCGGCGCGTAGCGCGGCGAGCGCGGCCGCGACGGGGGTGGACGGTGGCAGCGTGAGCACCCTCGGCCTGCCGATGCAGAGGTCGGAGACGACGTGGGACAGGAGCGTCGCCGCCATGCACGCTCAGGTGAGGTCGATCGGGTACGGATCGGGAGAGGGAATGGAAGGAACGAAGACGTAAGCCTGCTGCGCGCGGAGAAGAGAACGTGAACTGTGTGTGGTCTGTTGGAGCCAAGTGCAGGCAATTTATAATAACTGGCAGTGGCAGAGAAGACGTACGTTCTGACGTGGTGTCCCGGTGGGCAGTGAGTAGTAATTTTGGAATCATGCTGATGTTTGGCCGGTAGGAGGTACATCTTAATCAATCTCTGATAATGGTCTTCGGTTATGAAAGCCTTCAAATTTTGCCCTTACAGTGTTATATTCTACAGACCATGCCTGTGAAATTACAGCGCCCATATATCGATCATGCCTTCATCAAACTCGAGGTAATTCTCCCACGATCCCGTAATCCCGTTTGGACACGGAACAACGGTTAAAACCGAAGAGATAGCGCAGCTGCAGCCTAGCCTGCAGGTCAATTGATAAGCACCGTCACGTTTCAGCTTTCAACCATGCACTCACTCACGCACGTGGTCTCACACATGGCATCCAGGCCCTTCATTTATTTACAGGCTATATAAGCAGACCTATTCCTTTTGCCTTTTATCTGCTCCTCGTGCATGCATGTGTCGCTGTGCTTATACACGTACGGAAACCAATAATGAAACAATTAGCTAGTTGAAACTTGTCACAACTTGCACTTAAACTAAACCAAATACTTCATTCGTCACGACAAATCCGCCGTCTAAATAGACGAAAGATGCGCCGTGTCCCCGGAAAACGACAGTAGCCTCTCCAAAACCACAACGCGATACAAAATTCGGCAGCCGGCCGGTACGGTGATCGATTCAGTGAGGTTGGAGAGGAGGAGCTAGCACCAGATCGACGGAGACCGATTGGGGTGGTGGTGGGACACGTCGGCGAGCCGTGCGGGGAACAGCTTGGCGCGCCGTACGTATCGAGACGGCCACCGGCGGATCACATGGCGGCGGTTGGAGGGGCTCGTTTTGGGCTGGCTGCCGCCGGCGTACGTATCGCTACGCGACGAGAGGGGTGGGACGGCGGCGCCGCGACGCGGGATGCCAGCCTTTATCATTTGGCTCGATCGGTTCGGTCCCGTTATTCCACACGTTTCCACACACCATGCCGACTGACCCGTGGGTTGTACAGTAGTATAGGATCGGAATCGTAGGCGCTTATCGCCGCGTCTTCCAGGGAGCTTCCCGGCCTTTCCCTTGGTGTTCAGTTCAGGTGTCCGGTATCCGAGAGCGAGAGGAGACGGATAAGGAGTCGTGCTTCTCCTCTGACCCACCTACGCACCCAGACACGGCGATGGCGCGAGCGCGAGTACGTGCAGCAAGGCAATGCATACCAATCTAAAACGGGCCACCATCATATGGAGACCGGCCCAATGCACGCCGACAGGCCCGCCCCTAGGAATACCGGACCAGAAGACCACTTTGTACCTGGGCCACCGTGACAATTGGCCCGTAGAAGGACGCACAGGCACAGCACCACCGTTCCATTCCAACCTTTGCTGTAAAAAAACCCCACCGTTCGAACTTCGATTCCGTTTGAAATTGCAATGGGTATTTTTGCTTTGTTATTAGCACAACACGGCCTCAATTGAAAAAACATTTCATCCATGTAATATTTTTGTGACTCAAAATCATAACTACAACAATTTGTTTTTAAAAATGTTATAAATCTAATATCCCCTCAATTTACACATAAAAGTGGCATTTAGGGTTTCATTAAGTCAACCATTGTAAACTTGCATATATATGATGACTTTGTGCGTGTTTAATTTCGAATATATGAAAATGATATGAGTAGACTTGTGTCAAAATGTTGTTCAATAAGGGTGTACATTAGTTATGATTTACAAATGCCGGGTAACCAAAATAATAAATAGTCTAATTTGTCTTCTGGAAACCATGCAGTTGCTCGTAACATCTCTTAGTGGTGATGAAGGAGGTGACATCATTCTTTCAACAGAAACATTTCGCCTAGATATAAGTCGCTTGGACTGTTTTTTGGTATATCGAATTTGCTTATATATTGATATCCATTATGCCAAGATATATAGTAAATTCAATGTACTAAAAAAAAAAAAAAAAAGCTTATAACTTGGAACGGTGGAGTAGTAGAGTAATTTAGGTCAAAACTTTTTTTTTTTTTTGATGAAAATTTAGGTCAAAACTTTGTCAAATGCAATGAAACATGCCTTGAAATTTCAAACGATGAAAGGACAGGTCCTAGGAGAAGTAGCGTTTCAACCTGGCTTCTTATCTTGTCATCTTCAATCCTGTGTTAAGCATTTATGCTACGACATCCAGTCCAATCAATCCTATCTTGTTACTATTAATTAACGATCAAAATCAGCAACGAAACTATGACACTGTGTGGATGGAAGAATCGAAATGAAATTTAAGAAAAACATTGTATCGCCCTTTTTTTGTAGGTCATATCAATACGTAAAACTCTGGTCCTGTTTGGTTCCTATGAGACTAGAGACTAAATTTCAGTCTCATTTAGTCTCTAAATTAACAAACAATTGGACTAATTTTTAAGTCTCATTTAGTCCCCTAATCTAATAGATTCTTAGGAGAGGCCACGTACTAATTTTTATCTTCCAGGCATGTGGTGTGACGACCAATCAAGAGTTGACCCAAAACCAATATAGAAAAGTGGCGGTCAACCGAAAAACCTTTACGGCTGGGAAATTTGTTTGGGCGCAAATGCAATCCAAACGTGCGCTTTTGGTTTCTCGCCTAACGCGCAGCATGCTGTTACGTGGTGAGGGTCCAGCGCGCCTTCTGTCCATCACTCGATCACCTCAAATGCAGGGAAATGCCGGCGTCGACCGTCGAATGCTCGCTCGCTCGCTCACCTCGGACTATTCCTTCCGACGCCGACGGCTCACGAGTGGCCAGCCAGGAGGAGAAGCAACTCCAGCTGTCAGCTGAAAGCCTGAAACGTACCCAGCTGCGTGGCGCCAACAACAACGACAACCTCCGATCCGTCGTTGCCCTGGCTCCCCGACGCCGACCCGCCGGCGTGGGTCAACATTGAATTGGCGGTCAAGCCGGCCGGCTGGACGCACGCACAGCACAGGTGAGTGACTCATCCACCGCCGCGCGTCCCGTCCCGTTCACCGTTCATTGCCGCCATAAATTTTACCTGCATATAGTAGCTAGGAGTAGATTTCAGCTAAAACCATGTACTAGTACGTAGTAACTGTTTTGTTTTGTTGTGACACACACAGGGAGTTTTGAGAGACGGCACTGAATTTGCCGCCAAGGTCCTGTCCTCCGAATCCGAGCAGCGGATCAAGGAATTCGTGGCTGAAATCGAGACTCGAGAGCATCTCCCAAGTGAAGCACGCGAACCTCGTCAGCTGGGCTGCTGCGTGCAGAGGAAGAACAGGATCCTCGTGTACGTTGCACCAGCACTTTTCAGGTAAACAAATGTATATATGTTCAGCTAGGAACCCAGAAAGTCAAAATTGCCATGCTTTTTAGAGATTCAGAGAGGTTAACAAATGGATATATGTTCAAATAATGCCTTAAGCTCTATGAAGTGTCAGCCTATAATCACTGAAAATTGTTTTAATTAGCTGCCCCTATTAGTGACCATATGATGATGACTCTATGCTTTTGACAATCGTGCATTTTACTTGCCAACTACTCAGCTTAGTCAACTAAAATGAGAACTCATCTGAATTTATCCTTCAGTATTAGCATCTTATGCACTCCCGTTTTTATTTGCATGTGAGAATTAAAGGCCGTCATAGCAAGTTAGTTTATAGCATGATTGGGTACTATGAACACATTGTGATGATGCTACCATGTAACTTATTCACTCATGTTTTTATTTGCATGTGAGTTTTTAAAGGTGCTACGGCAGAGATATGATTAATTTTGTGTTCAGTTTTATCATAATGGATCCTGTGCAAAATAATAGAGGCCGTACACCATTTTGCAGACTTGACAAACACCATCAATGGAGGTAATTGTTTATACACATTCCATAGCAGCTTTCACTTGTATTATTTATGGTGGATTAAGTAAACATCTACGTATCAACTTATTTTCAAACAGCTGGTCAGACACCATCAAACTCACAAGCGCAAGTTGATGAACGTGCACAGCGTAAAAGGGAAAGAAAAAAGCATGATATGCAACAATGACTCAAGAAGAAAAGGATGAAAAAAAAAAAACGTAGAAAAAATCGTCATTTGAGAAAGGCGGAAATTTCTATTGTGAATGGGTCAAGAGGTCCGTCGTATTCTTAGAATTCTTTGTTTCCAAATTCATTATCACCATTTTTTGTTTAATTAATATATATTGATGTATGTGTCCTATATGTATATGCATTGAGCTAAAAAATTTTGTGCGACTTAGAAAAAAATTGATCCAGTGGACAAAAGCTTTGCAAATTAAGATTATTGTAAGGAAAGTTTTATGTTCTTTATAAACTAGGTGAATTCTCCATGCGTTGCTCACGGGAATTTCAAGAATGTTGAAAGTAGCATTTTCTTGTGTAAATAGTAGAGTTTTAGAGATCAAGATCTTCTGCCAAAAAAAAAAAAAAATGTACAACTATCAACCTGATGATGGTCACACACAATGTTACGCTGCCCTGTAGCAAAATATACATATAGTAAGTAGACGACAGACTATTGACATCTCAAAAGCATCATCATGTGACATTCTGTTTTTCAGAAATAATATTACCATCTTATAAATGAGAACTTGGGCTAACTGATAATAAAATAAAAGGAAGAACTGATAGAATGATCAAATGAAACATGTTAAAGAAAATACAAGAAATATCTTGTGTTATCCGCAACTATAACAAACTTTCTGTACGTAATTGTTGCAAACTCACCTCTAATAAGAAAAGGAGAGAGAAAAAACAATACCATTGTAGAAACGTGAATTACATAACTCAGTGTATAGGATTAAGAGGTCATGCTTGGCAGTTGGCACACATGTGTACAGAATTGAACGGAGAATCCGGCAGATGTTCAGGAACTTCGAGGTGACCCTCCAACATTGGCACTGGGAAAGATGCATGACCCCATGCATGACCCCATGAGGGCTTCCCCAACGCACCAGCATAGCGTGCTGCCCTAGAGTCCACATCAGCTCAAGGTATCCATGTCATAGCAATCAACAGCCTCGCAGGGTGGCAGTGTAGACTGCAGAGGCAGCGGTGGTTTGGACTGACAAAAGAACGAGGCCATTGTGAAACTACGGCGTTGGGAGTTGAAAGCGGCTCTGGGGAGTGCGCATCTTTGCAGCGAAGCAATAAAGTAAGCATGGTGGGTGGGTTTGTGGTCCAAGTTGAAACAACCCTATGACTGCTAGCGTTGCAAGTCTATTTGCCTCTAGGCTGCCCTATCAACGTGTCATCTTCTTTTTAGCTAAAGCCACCACCTTGCGTCTTTGCCCGCGTTGGCCTTGCCCTGAGGTGCGGTTGTGGTTGCTCTGCTCACACTGAAGCATCTATTTTATAGCGGGGAAGACAAGCTGTGGGAGATCGGGGGGACATGCTTGTTTGTTCGACCGGGTAGCCAAAAGATAAAAGATGCAGACGAAGAGACTATAGGATATCACACAGTCAGGTTCGACGGAACGGAACAACAGAACGTTTCAGGGGAAGAATGTCTCAGTGCCGCGGCTTTGCAAGCGCGTTCTCGCTGAGGTGGATGACTGGGTCCAAGCAGGCTTCAACAAGCTGATGCCTGTGGTAGTGCTTTGGTCGCAGAACCCATTGTTCATGTAATTACACTCAGGAACTCCTAGTAGATAGGTTTACGGACTCTAAGATGGCGCCTCGCCTTCGCTGTGGGTCCTTTTCTTTGTTCTTTTGTTGTTCTCACTATGTACTGAACTTGCTTTCCTCTTATGAAAAATGGGTGAACGACCCGATCTAAAAAAAACTTGCAAGTTCATGTCTCCCAGCTACAGAAACCAGGAAAAAAAACAAGATACTGAATGCTAATTAGTTCCAATTTCTTAAAAAGAAAAGTGCACCTGAGTTGCTGCTACTCAACAGAATGCTAATTCGTTCCAAGATACGATGGGTCGTGGGTGCGCGGCGAGCCAAGCAACACAGCAGCGCCGGGCGGTCTGGCTTGTGGCTAATCAGGCCAGAGGGTGGCTGAAGCAGGAGCGCGTGACTGCGACTGCTTGTCCCCACACCCCAGCCACTCCACCACTCTACGGCCCTGTTACGCCGACGCGTTCCCGACGTCGCCCCTACACCTGGTGCCCGCACCATTCCGCAAGCCCAAGCCGCCCGCCTGCCCGCACACACGCACGAAGCAACCTGTGCGCGCTCCTCCGATCAGCTCCCGCACGTGCCGGTTCTAGCCGGCGGCGAGCCTCGCATCCGCCTCCGGCTCGCCGTAGCCGCCGCCTCCACCGGCGGGGATCACTCCGTCCTCTTTCTCCCCCCGCCGCGGCGGCTGCGCCGCCCATCCCGCCGGGATCGTCCATCCTCGTCCTCCGCCGTGCACCGCCGCCCACCGGGATCGCCCATCCTCGTCCTCCGCCGTCCTACATTCTGCAACGACTTTGCAGTCCCGGTGAGTTTTATTCAATGCTCTTCGTAAATTCCAAGGACCCAGAGTATTAGGTTTTAGCATATGAGTTTTATACGGCAAACAACAGGAGTTAGCCCTATTCATTTGTGGTGCGTGCGATGCGGTATGGTGCTGGTTTCCGTCGGGATTCTGGCGATTTTGATTAGTTTAGGTTATCTGGTTTACACGTGTTGATAGCTGAAAGTAAAAGGACTTCTCTGGCTCTGCAACGTAGAACTGTCGTTTTTATACATGTAATTGGGATTCTGGCAGTTTTGATTAGTTTAGGTTATTATCTGGTTTACACGTGTTGATAGCTGAAAGTAAAAGGAATTCTCCGGCTCTGCAACGTAGAACTGTCATTTTTATACATGTAATTTGTTTGGAGAGGTAATAAGGGCACAAAAATACCATGTTGCTGGCATAATATTTTTAACCTCAAATAAAAATCAGTTCGTTATCCTTATGCCCACCAAAAAAATACTTTCTCATACTAACCGATGGCCAATTTGGCAGATGATCGATATTGTATATGACCATTGAAATTTCCATAGGCAGTGTGCCATATGAGAATTCAGGAGTTCAATTGCCCACTGACAACATATAAATGAGTAGGTAGACATGTGCTAATCAACAGTAACCAACCTCCATATGAAAAGAGTTTACCTCTCCCTCCTGCATGTCTCTTAACTTTTTTCTTCAATAATGGTTGGATGTCATTTCTAGCTTGGAGTGATGGAGGGAAACACATCTAGATATTTCATGGGTGAGGTCCCAACTGGACAGCCCAAAGTATGAGATGTTATGGGTTTCATCCATGTTTTATCGATTAATGTATTCCCTGCCCCCCCCCCCCCCCCCACCCCTTTTTTTGAAAAAAGGTGTATCCATTGATTCATATCTGTGTTGCATTGTATGCAGGTTGGCTGTGGTGTCGATATGGTGATTACACAAGATAGCATGGTAAAGAAGTATGGGTCAAAGAAGGTGCCCTTCAAACCTAAATGGCTAAAACAGATGCACCAAGAGAGAGCAAGGGTGCTCAAGATGAAAGAGAAGGTAGGTGGAGCAGAACCGCCCCTGGCATCAGAAGATGATACTATATCATCTATTCTTTGTCCAGGAGAGTTTTATAAGCCTCAACCATCTGGATTACCCGTTGGGATCCACTCTATCCTGGATTTGGACTTGGACACGCCAGATCTCAAGAAGAACTATGAGTCAGTATTAGGACACCATCGGTTCTGGACATGGGCCTATTCTGAACTAATGTATAGTTTGGATGGGAAGCATCCTCAGGCATGGCCCAAATCAGGGACTTACCTATACTATATCAGGTATGGTGGTAGAATAATGTGCCTTGTCAGTGATGGTTCTCAAAGCTGGTTTACTGGCATCGTAACAGAGAAGGTTGTTGCTGAATTCCACTACGATGAATCACCCAAATTAAGCTCAAGGAAGAAAACAAATACTGGGAGAAAAGATGAACAAGGGCAATATATACATATAGGTGACAACAACATCAAAAGAATCAGTCTTCCTGGCAAGGGAAACTACAAAAATCCATACGCATGGTTGGGCCCAAAGCACTTGAGGTCTGCCTTTGATATTGTATGGGACATTTTGCATGGATATGCTGGTGGAGATATGTCAGCTGCTCTTGATATATTCATTATTCATCTTTGGGATGCGGCACGCAATGATATGATAAAAGAAAGGGCTATGTCTAGTTTCGATGAAGAGGCAGAAAGTGTGCACCTTGAACCAGTGCATGTGTTGATGATGAAAAACTGGGCTGCAATGTCAGATACTGCAATTAATAGTAAGGAGGCACTTGGAAAGTTCATAGAAAAAGATGGAATCCCAATGTCTTGCCCATCGGACACATTTAGAATCATTAGGATCCTACACCGTCCGGTTGCTGAACCCAAGGGATCCTTTGATATAGCTGAGCTTCCTATACCACTCCAAGATGGCGGAAGAGATTTGGACACATCTAACACAATTCCTGAATGGATACTAAAGGGGTATCCTATACCAAATTCTGATTCTAAAGAGAACAGTCCTGAGTTTGAAGAAGATAAATCACATGCAATTCTTGCTGTCACCAACACTGAAATATTAAACGTAAGAATTGTTATGTTTACATGCTGTTATATTTTCTTATGCATACTTTCATGCATTTTCTTTTTAAAAGTCATGGATAACCAAAAGTATTATTATATGCTTACGTTATATGCAGCACCAAGATCCTTCACCTCTTGCTCCTCCCCACCCTCCTTCATCACCTACCCTTGAAGAACCTGTGGAAGAAGCACCCAAGGCATATGACGTAAGCAAATACATGTTATAGTTAAGCCTAACTCCTAGTGTCTGCTTTTCTTGATGGCTTACATGGGTTTGATGGCTTACATTGCTATCAGTACGGAACAAATGTGAAGTCAACGATGGTGACTGCAGAGACACATCAGGCTCAACAGTTGGCCCCGCAGGCCCAGTCTGCCCCAGTGCATGAAAAGTCTAACTTGGACAAACACCGGGCTGTTAGCGCCCTAAGGATGAAGGTTTTATTTTCTTCTTTTGTGCACTGTTTCACTCTTGCTTGTGATGAATTTTGTTTGACCTGTGTTTAAAGTGGTCTTATCAATTGTCATTAAAACAATTTATAGGTAATCAATTTTGCTAAAAATCCATTCTATCCTTATGCGGTCTTGTTAACTGTTTATTTATTTATTATATTCAAATCTTCCGGTTTTAGGTTTGAGCTTGAATTACCTTTTTCAAGGCCTTCTTGGATGGTCGAAAGTTGAACACAAGTTTCTGTCTAAGTAAAAGAACTCCAAATCGAGTAACAAATGTTCTTGTTTCAGGTGTTTCTGCAGTGTTGAAACCGAATCCTTCAACAAAAATGAAGGAGCCAGTAAGGAAAAGAGCACAAATGGGAGATAGTGCATATTAAGGGTGATGGTAAATGCCTGTTTCGATCACTGGCGCATGGATTGCACTATAGTAACTACAATGAGAAGATGGACGAAAGAGACGAAGAAATAGAATCTGACAGATTGAGAGCTAAGGTAAATATAGAGAAAAACTACTATAGTAGCATGGTCTTATTGGTAACTTTACTAAATCACTTTCCCACTATTAGGTTATTGATGAAATGAAGTCTTGTCGTGAAGAAATCGAAGGGTTAGCTGTACTCAAAGCTATGTTTTTTTTATTAATCATAAGTGACTACTGTTTCTGATTTGATTACTTATTTGTAATTGATTGTAGTTTCCTTTTTGAGGGTACTGCTCATAATTTTGATTCTTACATCGATTGGATGAGCAGACCTTTAAGTTGGGGAGGTGACCCTGAAATAACGATGGCAAGACGATTCTGAAGTAAGTACTCCCTCCGTTAAAGAAAACATGCAATTCTAGCACAGTAACATGTTTTAGTACGTTATTTTTGACCAATTATTCTTGTTCTATTGATACCAATATTTAATCTATTTGCGCAGTATGCCTATAACTATCTACACACATAATGAAAACGGTGAAATTGTACGTAATGCTCCAGATGATAGCAGTGACGATTGGGGCATTAGTTTGCTATTTACTAATGGCAACCATTATGACCTCCTGTTACCAGGAGAGGTAACATAATCTCAAGAAATTTTTCATATCTTTTTGGCAACAAATAAACTCATTTTCATTGGGGAACCTGAGGTGCAGGAGACTTTTTTGTTCATGCTGATAATGTGATTTATGATGGAACTCATCCAGAAGAGCAGTTGGCCCTGCAGGTGCAGTCAGCCCCAGTGCATGAAAAGTCTAACTTGGACAACCGCTGGGCTGTTAGCGTCCCTGAGGATAAAGGTTTTTATTTTCTTTTTTTGTGCACTGTTTCACTTATGCTTCTGATGATTTTTATTTGACCTGTGTTTAAACTGGTCTTGTCAAATGCCATTAAAACAATTTATAGGTTTTCAACCTTGCTAAAATTCCATTCTATCCTGAACTGGTGTCGTTAACTGTTTATTTAGTTTTTATTCAAATCATCTGGTTTTAGGTTTAAGCATGAATTACCTTTTCAATGTCTTGGATGGTCGAAAGCTGAACCCAAATCTTTGACTAAGTAAAAAGAACTCCAAATCGACCCCCCCATATAAGTTCCTCATAGGATAGTTCAAATTCAAATCGATAATCTTTATTGAACACCTTTTAACTTGTCATTGTATCGGTTCTGTAAATAATGATTTTTAAGTGGGGGCTCTTGTTAGGATACCCCAAATCTTGTTTGCTTCTTGTGCACTGTTTTTTTCTTCTCGATATGTGTAACTATATAAGAGCTGCTGTGTCATCTTGAAATTCCCTAGCTTTATCGGTTTCTTATTTGAAGGGTTATTTGGTAGCTATGGTGTGTGTGTGTGTGTGTGTGTGTGTGTGTGTGTGTGTGTGTGTGTGTGTGTGTGTGTGTGTCCAGGTTCATTTTATTTAGGTACAGTCTTTAATACTAGCAGACTTTTAGCTAGTAGTTAAGGAGAATAATAGGCCATCATAGTAGCCATGACTGCACCAATTAGAAGGATTTCATGGCAAGTGTATAGCCCCACATCAGCTATATATAATGCATAATGGTGATTGCTTGTGTGGCTGCATCAACCAAATAATAGTGCTGTTTATACTTATGTGGGTCCACCAGAGAAACAAAGAGCCAGTGTGTTATTTGTTTGTGATAAACACTCGAGATAGGGAGTGATTTCCAGCATTATTGATTAGCATCTCATCTTTACTAAAGCATGCTACTAGTATGTAGGAGGTAGTTGACTCATAATTTGTTATTGATTAATCACTCTTTTGTGAATATCCTTCTTGAAGCATTATGGTAGTATTGTTAGGGCTGTGCCATAGTTTTTTTTTTCATTAAAAGTTTGCATGCCCCTAAACTTGCAGTTTAAATTGCTATGCCCACATGCTACAGACAACAACAACAACATTGTCATGCTACAACCATCTAAATTGCACAAGACAAAAAAGGATAAAGATTAGGGTATCAAAGTCTTGGTTCAGCACAATAGCTAGCCTCAAACGCTCCTATCCAAAGCAAAATCCTTAGATATTCCACTCTTTCTCGCGAACCGCCTGGTCCCAAGTCAGGTTCTTTATGTTTGTAACTTTGTATGTAACATGTCCAAACCATCTCAACATGAATCAATGAACCACCCCTCGACCCTATCCCGTATCTTCATTCCTCTATCCCTTCTAGTAAGCCCGCAAACCAACGCAACATGCATCTCAGTCACACTAAAATCTCTTGTGTTGTAGCTTCATGCAATTATTTGTCTTTCAGTGGTCAAAGGTTCTTTTGTTTGTAACTTTGTATGTACACCATACATGACTGAACTGTATACCTTGATGCATATTAAAAATCTTTGTTTAGTTTTATTTGTATATCCATTTTGTTTATAATATAATTAAAATTATGCCCACAAAATGGTTTTGGACATAGATAGATCCATTCTCCTGTTGTACATTTTTATGTAGCCTTAACTGTCATTTTCTTATTATTTTCAGAAGAGTTTTTGTCGGTTTATGTTGGGAATCTTTCGCCATCCACTTCAGTCTTTGATCTTCAGAAAGTGTTCCAGGATTTTGGAAGAATTAAACCTGATGGAGTTGCTATCCGAAGCTCCAAGGTTTTCTTGCCTTTTATTAAATGCTTTGATGTTTACTTTTCTTCATTATTGCCTTCCTAATTCATCTACTGATATGCAGGAGCCTGGAATCTACTTTGGCGTTGTTGAGTTCGAAGACATGTCTGGTATTCAGAATGCTTTAAGTGTAAGTTTCTCTTAGCATGTAGGCTTCTGTAATCTGCAATGTATCATAAGCAATACATCTATGTCAGTCAGAGAACCTACTAAAAAGGAATCAAATGAATGTGGAATCGCTTAGTAATGAACTATTTGGCATATTAGTTTTGCCTACTCCTTTAAGCATGATGGATGGCGCACCGACCGCTCTGCCAAAGTAGAAAGATACACCATTGCAGTTCTTTCGTAATTTTAAAATATAAAAAGGAGATAGATTCATGTTTCAATGAAATTTCTACTGCTGTAGTGAGTCCCATGTGTTTCCAAAATCCACCGGGTGACGTTTTTTTATCAACCACTGCATTGCATGTTTTTTTTTATACAAATGTAGTTCATGCATTTTCATTTGCTTATGATCTAGGTTTACACATACAAGCCACAGTTAGATGTTCACTTGAGAGAGAGAGAGAGAAAAAAACACATTTTACCATAATGCTGTCTTATCTGGTCATTTTTTTTTTGTACATCAGGCATCTCCAATAGAGTTAAATGACCGGTTTGTACTTGTCGAGAGGATGCCTAACTGCGGATTCCCTCGTAGAAGTAAGTATCCACTCAGGACCATCTCCATATGATTACATAGACTTTCTTCAAGCATCCTTGTCCCCAGTAGTTCGCATAGAAAATTCTGTATTGATAGTTTAAGACAGGCATGAAAATATCAGGGTTACTTTAACTGAATTTGGGCTTTGCTATTAGACTGGTTATCCACTAGAGGAGGTATGCTTGACTTATCCAATGTGATAATCCCTACATTAGCTGCAAACCAAAAAAAAAAAAAAAGTCTACTGATTGTTTCTGGTTCTTGTGTTTAGTCTCTTTATTAGGATTGATGATAATAATAATTGGAATTCCTTGACCTGCAGGAAGAGGCCACAGCAGAGCTGATTTCTCAAGGGACCAAACTGGGCACCAGAAGAAATCTGGACGTCAGAAGAAATCTGGACGCCAGTAGGACAGTTACTACTAGTTTCGTACCTGCTCTGCTGGTAAATGACCGTGTACCATTTTCATTTTCTCCCTAGTGCTGTTCTGGCCATAGTTTTGTTGAAGGTCACCATTATGTTGAGACTAGTATTTTTGCTTTGCTGGCATTGGGTGGAGTCTTTTTCTGGGGAGGGGCTTTTGTTACCATTTTGGTGCGTCACAGTAGTTTTTGGTCCTGTACCGTGACTGGTTAAAAATGGATCATGTTACCATCAGTCAACTTTTGGAACGTCAAACTTTTTGTGTAATTCCTAGGTTGTACCGATATTAATAGTTTGGTCTTCTTATATTGGCATAGTTTGCATACTTCATCTATTCACATTGGTTGCGTATTTTTTCATACCGATGTTAATAGTTGGTCTTCGTACTATACTTGTGCTGCTGGTGCGGGTGCGGTCTAATTCATACAGATGTCATCTATTCACACTGCCGCTTTACTTGCTGGCAGCCAGACTGTTAATTCACATGTCACCAAGCACATAGTTACATAGTACTAGCACCATACAGAGACGCAGTTCCGGGCCATTTCCATTTGTGATTACTGATCACACATGTATACGGCGACAAGGAGAGACAAGAAACCGTGTCACAACCCAGGACCAGGAGTGAAGGCGGATTGAAGACGGTGTCTATACCTTAGGCGATGGCATATTCCGTTGTTTACGTTTTTATGTTATCGTATGACGAGTGGGTCCCCAGGACCAGAACTGTTTTTCCCTTTTATATCGCAGCACTATGTGCTTGTAAGACAAGTTTATTCTGTTAATTGAAACGAAGGAGACAGTGGTGTTCCTCTGCTCATCGTCGTCTGCGATATCCTCCTGTTGATCTCACGCCGCCGGCGATCATCGGCTGGCCACGGGTGTTAGTCAGACTCAGACAGGTCACTGGAACAATATAATACAGGGCGAGCTGATACGGACGACGCTTTGCTTTTAGTGTCTTGTTAGGAGATCGGTTTTTTTTTTCTGGGATTTTGGAGGTTCTACCCTTCTTTTAAAAGGGAAATGACGTTTTTACCCTCATTTCTTTAACTTTACAATTTTATACCCTCGTTTTTTTTTTTAATAAAATGTCCGTCTACCATCGTTTTAGACGCCGGCCAGTCCGATGGCAAAAAAAAAAAGAAAAAGAAAAGGAGAATGGCCTAAAAGACCAAAAAATACCCCCTTTTGTATGTATCCAGCTACCCGTTCGCTTCGCTGCGCTCATCGCGGGACATCCCGTTCGCGGCGCTGCTCCTCGCGCTCCCGAAGCGGACGGCGGACGCGCGCGCTCGCGGTTCCCGGAGGCCGCCGCTGCCGTGCCCTCCCTCTCCAATCTCCACCGCCGTCCGTGCCTTCCCTCCCCCGCCGCCGAGCCCGCCCCCCCCCTTCTCCACCGCCAAGATGGAGCCTGGGGGCTAGGGTTTCAGGCGGTGCGCAAGGCGGCGTGGTCGGCGCCCTCGTCGGCCAGGAGAGGATCTCGTATCCCTGTCCATCTCCCTCTCTTGCTCACCCCCCACCATGGAGGAGCCAAGGTATTCCCCCAATTCCTGAGTGTGTTTTGTGGATTACAGAATGTGTTATTGACCCACGGTATGTTTTGTAGTTAACTCATCTTATCCAAGATAGTTGAATAAAATTTTTAGTTTACAGAATGTGTGGAAAATAGAAAAAGAAGAGAAAGAAGGGTGGCATGCTAGGAGTGCAGCAAGAGCTTGCACTCAAAACTGCATTTCCGGGGACATTTGCCTGGTGCAAAGTTGACTTATTGGTGGAGGGTTCATACTGGAGGTTTTAGCACAACTACTTCACTGTGCTTTTGATTGGTCCCAGATTGGGATCTGGATATAATGGAATTTGTCTCCTTGTTTCTTTTCTTCTTTTATAACAGAAAAATTCAAGTGCAGCTTCTAAAGGATTTGAACTGTTCTTAGATTACATGTTCTTAATAAGGTCAGAAGGGTTACATGTTCTAATATAATACAGGAATATGTCTAAAGTACATATATCTGAAATAAGATTATTCTGACTGGTTATATTTTGTTTGTGTCAATATCTCATTCTTCTTAATCATGTAATTCATCTAAAAAGTTGTCAGTTAGGCTCTGACCATTCATTAAATATCTTACTGTGTTGGAGTGTTTATGACTCAAAGCCTATCTATGGAGAACTTAAATGTCAAAAGCTGTCACTATTCTGATTCATGTTTAATTCTAACCGTTCTGAGAACAGACGAGATAAACAATGCTGTCATTTTCTACTAGAGCTCTTCTCATGCACTCAGTTTATAGCTTTCCCTACCTACTCCTCCGTCCCAAAATGTATGTCGCTTTCGGTTTTCGTCACAACTTTCACTCGATTTGCACAAAATACGCAGAACATTTGTATCTTCAAATAAATTTGTTAAAAACTAGGTTCAAAGATCTTTCCAGCGAATTATGTATGATAAATATTAATATTTTTTAATCTATAATTTTTTAAAGTTATTTCTCCGGCCGCATGTTTCTACGACATTTCGGAGACAGAGGAGAGGAGTATGCACCTCTTCTCTTCTAACATGATGCTCTATATATCTGGCAGGAATCTTTAGCCAAGCCACATGGTTCACAGTGTGGATTTTGCACCCCCTGGTTTTTCAGATGTCTATGTATGCACTGCTGAGATCCAGCAAAGAGCCTCCTACTGAAATCTAGCAAAGAGCCTCCGTTTGTTCACCAAAACAAGATAATTCGGTATACACCAATTCAGCTTCAGAAAAATGCAAATGACCAAGCTATCTGTCCTACCATCGGGAAGCCATGTTCTTGCATGAATGAGACAGATGGACGGTGAGAAAGAGAGCGAGATGGACAGGGATACGAGATCCTTCCCCCGCATGTTAATTTAGACCTCTATGTAGCATGGTACTGTGATGGCAAAATATATGGATTATATGTTGGATTATTTTGTTGTGTGATATTGGATGTTAATTATATGGATTATAAGCTGAAATGCTATCAAAATTTACCAAAATAATCTGTACACACAATGTCGGAAGTTGATACAAAAATGGGGTAAAAACACAAACCTAAAACAGGGGTAAAAACGCGGATGGGCAAAGTTGTCCCTTTAACACCATTATCTGTAGAGTAAGAGTAGACTCTCCTTTTCGTTTTGAAAAAGTGAGGGTAAAATGCAAAGTTAAAAAACGAGGGTAAAATCACCATTGCGTCCGAAACCGAGGGTAAAAACGCCAAAGCTCTTTTTTGGTCATCAAAACGTTAGGAGATCAAATTGGGTCGCGCTTGAAATTTCGCTTCACAACAAGAACCGCCCGACAAGAGCTTCTCCCTCTCACTTACCGCACGTGTCGCGTTAACAAATACCGCGTCGGCCCCCATTGCTCGGGTCAACAAGGCACATTTATACTGACCGATCGAGCCGAACCAAAACTGAATCGAACATGGGGTTTTCGGTTCGGTTTCGGTTTTGGTTATGGGAACTACAGTTTTTTCCCTTTTTTTTAAACCGGGTCATTGTTCGTTTTGCATTAAGAGAAGTGATAAAGGTTGATTACATCCTAGACGGCCCCAATCGAGATACTATGGGGTATACATAGAGCAACCGACCGACACCTGGAGCTTAGAGGGTTGTACTAGAGAATAAACCAAATTTTTGCGATAAGGAGCTAGCATAGCTCTAGGTGAAGGCGCGTGGTGCAGGGACACTCCTCTCAAGCCTCGCGCCCACCCAAGAGGTGCCCTCGCTCTAGCAAAATACCTGCTCGGAGCCGTGGCGGCGTGGTCCCGACAGCTGGATCGCCGGCGCCGTTGCGCCTTCTTCTAGACGACCCAAGCGACAGCAACACCGTGAGTCGGAAGCCGCCGATATCTTGTGGAGCTGTGGATCGCGGGTTCGTAGCCACCCGGCCAACCAAGGTGGAGTGCGGCGGGGGCACAAGTGGTGTAGCCCGAACCCGAGGAGAAGGTGCCACCGGCCTCGGTGAAGACGCACGATGCGAGCAGTGGTCGATCTCATCCTCCCCGGCCGCACGCTGAGCAAGCCGCGCGCCCGCACAGAGGTCGCGGCGGTTTTTGCACTCAGCCATCCGGTCTTTCTTCGCGGCAAGGCTAGCCACATGAAGAACTTGAACTGGGCGGCGCCAATGCTCTCCACACCTCCTCGGCGCCTAGCATCAAGGCCCCGCAAGGAAGAAGGTGCCGTAGGCGACGAGCTAGAGTATTATCCGCTTCTGCGCCCAAATAAAACCCAGCGGTCCTCAACATCCTCAAGCGTATGTATGTCCCGTAACCTCGCCTCGTCAAATTCAAGAGGTCGTTGATGGCCCCCTACAAAACACTGCTCGTCCGAAGAGTGTGCGCTCCTCAAGGTTGCCAAACGGTGAGACCGAGGCCTTGAACATGCGCTCCACCGAGCCAAAGACGTAGAGGGAAGTCGCGCCCACCTGCCGCATCGCCGCATCGCCGCCGCCCTCCGAGCCTAAGCGGCCCGCGATCCCAGGTCTAGCAAGCCAAGGCCCAAGGTCCCCTAGGTGAACACTTCGATGGGCCAGCCACCATACACTTGCCGCCACCAACCATGTCCGACCCCACCCAAAGGAAAGGCATGTTGTTGACACCTCTTAAGCTCTATTTTTATGTGTCAACTAAACATATAATAAGGTTATAAAAGAATAAATACATAGAATAGGTATTATACTTAACCGCCCACGAAGTTTTGTGATTTATATCTTTTCAAGGACTTGACAGTAAATGCCTAAAAAACTTAGAGACCCCCAAAAAAAAAAAAAAAAACAATAAGAAGATTTATCACCGTGAATTTCGTTCAAAAGTGAACTAAAACATTCTAGAAGATACCTAAAGACATCGTGAAGGACTTGGACAGCCTTGGGCCCACCGTGGGCCCGGCGGCCGCCAAGAAGGATTGGGCCGGCCGCCCGTGGGACTCCACCGTCGCTGTCATCTTCTTAGGCCGGTTTCAAACCGACTTTGAGGTTGTATCTACACCGCTTTTGAAGGTCGGGCTTGATCCAAGGGTCGCATTCATCAGCCACGACTATATAAGGATGATTCTACCTCCGCCTTAGGCATGAAAAAAATTATTCATCATACTCATTTCTGATCATAGCTAGAGCCATACCTCTCTAATTAGAAGAGCTTAGATCAAGTTGAGAGAGATTAGTAGAAAGTTGAGAGATAGATCAAAGAACTTAATTAGAGTTCTAGATCTGTTTTGAGAGATAGAAAAGTAGAGTTGAGGAGAAGAAAGGAGAAGTACCTCTGATCCGCTTCGGTGACTCTTTGAAGATCTCTAGTTTGGTTTTGGCTAATTAGTGACACCTAAGAACTAATCTCTCGATGCTAAGTATTTGACTAGATTGAGATTGGTTGTGCCGGAGTTGGTGCATGGTGATCATGGAGGATGGATCGAGGTGATCCAAAAGTTGATCTAGCATGCAACTTCGGTGGAGTTTGGAGATCAAAGGTCCCAAGGCAAAGGTATAACCATAGGGCTTTTGATTTCACACCCAAGACACCATAGAGGGTGTGGGTGATTATAGGATCGATAAGCCGTACTATAAAGAGGGAAAACTTTCGCATATATCGATCCTCACGTGCCTTTAGGTTCAAGATTCATATGCATGCATTCTAACCTAAAGAGCTAACTCCGCGCTTTGATGAAAATGTTTTCAAAATGCTAACACATGGTGTCGAGGTGTTCTTCGGCGTGCTCAAGAACAAGAAACAAGTGACGGAAGTCGGTTTGGAGCTAAGGCAAAGAAACGGCAACACAACGACTATTTTTAGCGGCTTCGCAGGGCGACCGGACTCATCGACCGAAGCACGAAAATCGACCGGACGCCGGTGGGTGAGTCCGCAGAGAGAGCATGTTTTCGTGGTCTATTTCGGGAGTGATCTGACGCATGATCGGACGCGATGACCGGACGCATGCAATGTGGGTTCTAAATTGGGCATGTTGGGTTTGTCGGGTTGTGGCCGGACTCATCGACCGGACTCATGCATGAGTCCTGGGCGGCCGGTTCCCGGCCGGCCCTTCAAGAACTCCATGTTCCCCCAACGGCTCCATTTTTAGGTGGAGCCTATTTATACCCCTTTGGCCGCCTCTTGCCTCTCTCTTGGACATTTGAATCACTCCTAACATCTTTGAGCAAGCAAGCAAGCCTCCCTCCTCTCTCACTCTTGATTTGAGCTTCATTCTTGAGAGAAGAGTGATCCAAGTGCATTGCATCGAGTTCTTGCATCTAGAGGCACTTGGGGATCAATTGTGAGACGGTGGATTTACCGTTTCTCTTGGAGGCACCCGCCCTAGCCGGCTTGGTGATTTGGTGGAGTTGTTGGCAAGAAGAGGAGGTTGTTTCTTGGCCACCTCCGGTTGATTTGTGAGAGGATTACGCACTCCTCGTCGGAAAAGACAAAGTGCAAGGAATACATTGCTCGTGCTTTTAGGTACCACATTTGTTGAGTGGTGTGTTGAGGCTAGCAAGGACACCGCCTAGCTCAAACACCATCCTTGTGTTGGTCGGCACAACCTGAGAGTAACTTGTGTCGGTGTACAAAGTTAACTCCCGTGAACAAATCAACTTGTTCATTGTCTTGGTGATTGGTTCTCCATCTCATTGTGTTGATTGGTTCATCCTCTTCCCGATGATTGTCTCATAGCCTCTACACGTCGGTATAACAAGCTTCTCACTCTTGTATTACATTTCTAGTTTACTTTGAGTAGAGAGCTAGCACTTGCCTTGTGTAGTTGTTCTTGCTAGCCTAAGGATCATATTAGGCTTGTTCACTAGTTAGAGTAGTGACATAGCTCTTGTGTGACATAGAGATCATAGTCTATATTTAGAATTGTCACTAGAGGCTTGCAAGACAATAGAGCTAGTGCAAACCGTATTTACGCCGTGTTTTATACTAATCGGTTTGTTTAGTTGGGCTTGTAGAAAATTTTTATAGGCTATTCACCACCCCCTCTAGCCATCTAGGACCTTACACTCTTCTACGCTTGTCGATCAAAGGCTTCATTGCAGCTGATCTTGAGACTTCTTTGGTGGATCAACCTTATATTTGAGTAAGTTCACTTATTTATATTTCTTTCTCGGTTTATGACTCATTAGAGTACTTTTTGATTCTTGTCGCTCTTGAATTGAAGTTGTTGTCCCTAGTGCAAACGTGGTGTTTGGACTAGATAACTCATAAATACACCCCTACTTGTCGAACGTGGTAGATCGTGGTAGTGACAAGTACCATTGATTCCTTTGGACTCCACTTCCCGTAGGACAAGACACGTAGGACATAGTTGCCGGGGAATTAGTAAGTTTCAAATTTTACTTTCCTTTAAGCACGTCCCCATTAAGAAATATCTTTAAGCCTTACAAGGATATAAACTAGACAACCATAGAAATCTTCTCACCTTTTATCCAACTCCAGTTCCTTCCTATTATCTCGTGGGGATTAGTTTTGTCTCATTACCATCACACCATTCTCCCCCGTGGATTCGATATTTAAAACCCTCTCTCGGGTGAAGTGCTCATCGTTTACGTTCGCTTGTAGACTATACAAATTATAAATAATTCTGTAGGATAACTTTTACCAACAAGCATTTAAAGTGCCGCTGTCGGGAGAACGGTTTGTCGATTACGTGAGCTAAACTAAATCTTGTATCATATCATTAGTATAGATTTTTCTTTTTTATCTTTTTAAATCATTATCCAAATGGATACTACCCCCTCTTTACAAATACTTGGCACCCAATGGGCAAGCTTGTAGACCCGTGCTATCATCTAAAAAACCTATTTAAGCCGGTTCCTATGAGTTTCGCCCTAGGTTAATAGAGATGGTCCAAAACCATACTTTCTCGGGAGAATTAGACGAAAAAAACTTTCCTTCATCTCCAAACTTTTGAGGAGACATGTAAATGCCTCCATATTGAAGGCATGTCTCCCCGAAACTATCTCCGGTTGGACGCTCTTTCCATTCTCTTTGAAAGGGAAAAGCTCGTCGGTGGTACAATAGAAATAAAGAAAGAATGGGTGGCAACTGGGAAACGTGCTTAAATGAATTACGTATGCGCATTTCTTTCCCATGTCCAAACTAGTTAATTTTAGGCTCTCGATCCTATCCTATACACAAAAGGATAATGAATCTTTGAGTGCCTACCGAACGTTATGATCTCCTTTTTCAAATCACGGACCTAATCTCGCCATACCGGACCATGTTCTAATTCAACATTTCTATATTAGTCCGAATAGAAAATCTAGAAAACATTTGAATACCTCTCGCAAATGGATCCTTCATTCACCTTTCAATCCCCCTCAATGTATTGTCAGTCTTTAAATAAAATAGTGGAAAACAAGGAGGATGATCCAACCGCAGGGAAAAATTTAAAGTTAAAAAGAAATAACAAAAGAAGAAAGATTAGCCGAATCCAATCCTATTCCAAATTCTTCACAAACCCCGCCTTAATCCGTAACCTTTAGAAGAACCGTAGGTCACTTTCGATCTCCGACTTCTTACTTGATATCGAGGATGATCTCTTTACGATTATGGAAATACCTCGAGATATCGCCTAATATGTCGAAGATTAAAACATCACAATCTTATCCTATAGACCCTTCCGATTTAGAAACATTTAAAAGGAACTACGTAAGAGCTTGTCTCAATCATAAGTAGCGAATATGGACGAAGAATCGAGCTTTCCTCCGATGTGATTCGCTTTTGGATTCACCTTCTATACCTATTCGCTGCTAAATTTATAAAGAACCTTTTGATACCCTTTTACAATTCTATTGTGGGAATAAATATCATGGCATTATCTTTTGCTCATGACCTTCTCAAAAATATGCCATTAAGTCCCACTACAAAATTGTTGTTAAGATCTTCGTGACAAATTGTTCAAAGCTCAGAAATTCTTTATGTCTTACCAATCAAGGTTAATAACATCATGGTACATCTTAGCTTCTATATCTTTGATATCATGGAGTTTGACCTCACGATAGGACAACCAATAGAAAGGCTTACTTTTAAAGGACAACCCTGAGAATTAAACTTTCAGCTAGACAAAAATCTTAAATTTTCATTACCTATAGTCCAAGCTATTCATGCTAAAACCGAATCTTGTCCGTAACTGCACCCTATGGAGGAAGTAAAAGAGGCCACCATAGAATATTTTGTGGAATCTAATCAAGAGGATCGATTCGTAATTCTTTATTGAAGAAGAGGATGAAAATCCTACTACTTAACCTCTAGATGAATTTGAGAACCCACCTAGACCTCCTATTGAACTTAAACCTTTACCACCGGGCCTCACTTATGCTTTCCTAAATCAAGATCCGTAGTCTTACGTGATCATAAATGATAATTTAACACCGTATCAGACTCTCAGCCGATAACCGCCTTAGAAAAACATCGCCAAATTTTAGGCTACGCACTCGATGATTTAAAAGGAATAAGTCCTGCTCTTTGCACTCATCGTTCCCTTACTGCATCCGATATACCCCCATCTATAGAACCTCAACGAAGACTCAACAATGCGATGAGAGATGTAGTTAAGAAGGAAGTTCTTAAGTTGTTACACGGATTATATATCCCGTACCACATAGCGAGTGGGTAAGCCTTGTACAAGTCGTGCCTAAGAAAGGAGGCATGACAATTGTTAAAAATGATAAAATGAATTAATTCCTCAAAGAACTATTCACAGGATGGAGAATGTGTATAGATTATAGAAAACTAAACAAAGCCACAAGGAAAGATCATTTTCCATTGCCTTTCATTGATGAGATGTTAGAGCGATTGGCAAAACATTCTTACTTTTGTTTCCTTGATGGATATTCGGGTATCATCAAATCCCAATCCATCCTAATGATCAAAGCAAAACCACTTTTTACATGCCCATATGAAACTTATGCTTATAGAAGGATGTCTTTTGGGTTATGTAATGCACCTGCTTCTTTTCAAAGATGTATGATGTCTATATTTTCTAAAATGATTGAAGAGATTATGGAAGTTTTCATGGATGATTTTTCTATCTATGGAAAAACTTTTGATGATTGTCTAGAAAACTTAGACAGGGGTTTTGCAAAGATGTGAGGAAAAGCGCTTAGTCCTTAATTGGGAAAAAATGCCATTTTATGGTTAGAGAAGGAATAGTGTTTGGTCATTTGATTTCGTAAAGGGGAATAGAGGTAGATAAAGCAAAAATAGATTACCTCCCGCCGTGAATATTAAAGGGATACGAAAGTTTTCTAGGCCATGCTTTGGTTTCTATCGTAGATTCATAAAAGATTTTTTCACATATTGCTAGACCACTTACCAGCTTTGTTAGCCAAGGATGCTCCCTTTGTTTTTTTATGATGCTTGTCTAAAAGCTTTTTGAAACTTTGAAAAAGGCTCTTGTTTTTGCACCAATCATCCAACCCCGATTGGTCTTTGCCTTTGAAATTATGTGTGATGCTAGTGATTATGCCGTAGGGGCAAAGTGTTAGGGCAAACTAAAGACAAGAAACATCATGCTATTGCTTATGCTAGTAAAACTTTAACCGGACCACAACTTAATTATTATGCTACCAATCGAAAAAAGAGTTGCTAGCAAATTGTTTATGCTATAGATAAATTCAGATCTTACTTGGTAGGAGCTAAAGTGATTGTTTACACCGATCATGCCGCTTTGAAATATTTGCTCACCAAGAAAGATGTTAAACCTCGCTTAATAAGATGGATTTTGTTACTCCAAGAGTTTGATTTAGAAATTAAAGATAAGAAAGGAGTAGAAAATTCTGTTGTCGATCATTTATCTAGAATGCACTTTGAAAAACCAAATGAATTGCCTATTAATGACTTCACCGAGGGGACGGTATGTTTTATCGGATAACCCATACCGATCCCCTCGGGGTATGCAGATCTTGTTAATTTTATGGTTATGGGATATGTAGCACTAAGGGCGCATAAGAAAAAAAGCTTATATATGAGAGTCATCACCACTTATGGGATGAGCCCTATCTCTTCGGAGTATGTTCCTCGATGGGCTACTCGTAAGATGTGTGCCAACGTAAGAAGGACTTCAAATTATTGAAAGATGTCACTCATCACCATATGGAGGTCATTATGGAGCATTCTTAACGCATGCGAAGATTTGCAAGCGGTGATTTTTCGCCAACCATGTATCAAGACACAAAAGATTTCATACGAGAAGGTGTGGAGCTTGTCGAGGCACGTAAATATTAATACAAGATGCAATGCCTCTAACAACCAATCTTCTCGATAGAACTCTTTGATGTCCGGGGAATTGATTATATGGGACCATTCCTAAAATCTAGAAATTACGAACATATCCTAGTAGCAGTGGATTATGTTTCAAAATGGTAGAAGCTTTGCCATGCAAAACAACAGATGGTAGAAGTTCAATCAAGATGTTTGAAGAAACTATATTTCCAAAATTTGGAGTACTCGAATGGTAATTAGTGACGGAGGAAGCCACTTCATTGATAGAAGATTCCAACAGTATTTATTGAAACATGGAGTTCGTCACAATATTGCTACAGCTTACCACCCTCAAATGAGTGGACAAGCGAGACTTCAAATAAGCAAATTAAGAACATCTTATAGAAAACAGCTTGAAGAAATGGAAACTAAATGGAAGGATAGACTTCCCGTAAGCACTATGGGCATACGGCATATAAGACACCAATTGGAATGACACCTTATCAACTTGTTTATGGAAAAACCTGTCACTTGCCTGTAGAGCTTGAGTTCAAGGCTCACTGTAGGAAATTTCCTTAGCTTTCCATAGAGTATTTGTTTGCTGCATTTGGAGTTATAGAACTCCCTCAGGTGACTATTTTAGTAACAAAGATGTCTTGTTTGTCCTGTTTTTAGTTTAGTGCTAGTATGCATGAGTGATGTAGGTTAGTAGGGTTGCTTATTGTAGTTTTAGTTGTGTGTCTACGGAAGAGATATCCACTTACTAGTATCATTCATCATAATGCATTCATCCATCATTCTAGTTTATTTATATGCAAGTATATCTCTCGTGCATTTGGATATTAACTCTTGCATATGCATGCATCATATCGATCGGAGAAGTTAGTTCGAGGAGATAAAGGAGCAGAGGTCAACCTTCATCATCTCGAAAGTGCACCCAAACGACTCCACCGGAGAAGGAGGACCGTGACTCAAGCTTCCGTAAGACTCTAACTTCTTCCTACTACTTTCTAAAGGCAAGCCCCCTGCATGCCGAACTTTCCTATGCTTTCTAAATCAATCTGCTGAGTCCTTTAAATGATTGCTGCATTAAGTATAGGAAATGGTTGAAACCATTGATGCAATGTGATATCCTTCTTGAAGTTGTTGCCTATCCTATTTAGAGTCTAGGTTAAATAATGCTCGCTTATGATGATTGCAAAGAGACGCGATTTCCTGGTCACTTGTGAGGTTGTTGTTGGGTTAATCACGTTGGTGGTTAACAAGCTGCTGCTGAGAACTTGGTTAATAAAACATGCTTAGATTGGGTGGATATTGTGGTCTTCCACTTGATCGATTAAGGACTCTCACTTTGTCGGAAGGCGCCGGAAGTTGAACGCACCTATTCATATAGTAGGCTCCGTCGGCCGGAGTCACTAAGCCGCCGAGATTGTTGAGGGGCCGCACTTGGCCGCTTAATGCTCCTCATGGAGGAAGGAAGTATGTGCTCGGCATAGGTAGTAGCCAGACGGCATCGTCTTCAGTCGCACACCGGTTGGCCCCCTCGATGAGGAGGTTGCCGCCAGTTCCCGCGACTTTACGTCCCTTAACATCCCGAAGTGATTAGGTCCTGTACGAGACGTAGACCCTAGTGTATGACCGAGGTATTTCACACCGGGTTTGCAATCGATTCGAATCACCATTTCTCCTAGATAGTGAGAACCCGGGATGCTTCCGCGGCATTGTAGTCTAATACTACAATAATGGTTAATCTTATTCATGTTGCTGATGTTAAAATGTTGATCAAGTTACTTATGCTGTTATTTATATATTGCTGAGCATATGTCTTTAATCTTGACTATACAGGACTTATGGTTATGTATATAATAATAACCTTTTAACTTGGAAGAACCTCGAGTAGTATGTGTAGGCGCATTAATCAACTTTATTTTTGAAAAATAAATGTGAGTCACCAAATGCCTGATAAAGCCAAGCATAATCCTTGGAGTCTTTTTTCCTTATTTTTAAGTTTAAGACGGGTAAGTCTTGCGGAGTACAATTGAGTACTCACGGGTTAATTCCCGATGTTGCAGGTGACTGCCTAGCATGATTCTATTCAGATGTGATGTGATGTGGTTGAAGAATAATGCCTAGGGCATGGCAAGCCCCCATAGCTCCCCTGTCTCTTGCTATTACAGGGGGTGACATTATGTTGGCACTATATAATTTATTTTGATTTCCGCTGTATTTTTAAAAGCTATTACTTCCGCACTCACAATTACTTTTTGGAATAAATGTGTATATCGCACTCGATTAATATATATTGAATTTGGTTTTGAAATACCGCGGATTGGAACTCGAAAGCTCAACGATCTTGGTTGTATTGTTGATGAGTTTGAAATCACTCACGAGATTTCCGAATACCGGGTTTATATGGACTCAAGTGTAGATCAGCGATTGCTTCGTAATTACGAATTATACTTGATTTCTTATAAATTGGTCGGCTCTGTCACAGGGGCGCTAAAGAAGGAGGGTGGTCTCGGTTTCAGAGACATACATGGCTTTAATATGGCAATGCTCAGCAAGCAAGCGTGGAGACTTTTGCACTCACCAGAATCCTTGTGCTCCAGGGTTTTACAAGCAAAAAATACTTCCCTGGTAAAACATGCTTGGAAGCTAAGTTAGGGTACGGCGCCTCATATTCATGGAGAAGCATTCTCAGGGGCATCGAGTTGCTGAAAAAGGATTAATTTGGAGGGTGGGCGATGGTGAGAATCTGAAAAATTTGGGATGATCCATGGCTGCATCGAGAAAACTCAAGGCGACCAATCACCCGATGGGAGCATGCCTACTGCGAGATGTATCTGAACTAATAGATCCGGGAACAGGTAGCTGGATATTCAGCTGGTGAAGGACATTTTTGGGGAGGAGGATGCAAGCATCATCTTGGCTGTACCTATACATGGAGGCATGGGAAACTTAGCAGCTTGGCATTTCGACAAGAAAGGGATCTTCTCTGTGAAAAGCGCCTATAAGGTATTTAGAGATGACTACTTGAGAACATGTAGTAGTGGGGAGGCTCGGCTTCCAATCCAGACGCTGGCTATGTGTAATGTACGGGCGCCCGTACACGCGGCGTCGCAGGGCACGAGATGTGCGCCGCGCTGCTGAACGAGCAGCACGCCTGAGTCAGCAGGTGATCTCCTCTAGTGCAGGTGATCTCCCCTAGTGGCTAAGATTAGAAGGAAGAGAGTAATTGGTTGTTTCCCTTTTGTTACTTTCCTTTCGCAGTCCTTAAGTTTAGGAAGAGTGGTTGGGCCTGAGGCCATATATTCCTGTAACCGCACATTGAGAGGATAATCAAGAATCATTCAGTCTAATCTCCTACCTCTTCTCTAAGCCACGAGCCTGGGGCAAAACCCGGCGAGTGTTGAGCGGCGTGGGGGCATAACCCCGTCGTGATTTACCATGGAGCGCGAGTACGAGCTCCGTAGTCGAGGCCCAGCGTCCCTGCCGCATACAGCCCTTTGACACTATGATTCCCTATGGAGGAGATTATGGAAGCTTAATTGTGCCGGCAAGATCAAACACTTCCTGTGGAGGTTTGCACATAACAGTCATCCCACTCTATAAACCTGAAGAGAAGAGGCATGGACATTGATACAAGATGTGTCACTTGCAACCGGCTGGATGAGGATGGAGCCCATCTATTTTTTAATTGCAAAACCATAGCACGGGTGTGTGGAACATATTAGGCATTGAAAGTGAAAGAAGACTGTTAGTTGGGAAAACATCAGCAAGAGATGTGATAGAGGCAGTGTTGTCCATGCGGGAAACCCAAAAACTTAAATGCTGCTTCACATTGTGGTTCTGCTGGCAAGAGAGAAATCGTGTACGTGAGGGTGAAAAAGGGAAGAGAAGCCGGCAGCCTGGCGCACGGCATTCAAATCTACATGTCAGCTTGGTGCAATCTGAACTCACAAGTGCAGAAGATGGGGCCAGACAGAGCAACAAGGTGCGCTTGGGAGCGTTCAATTCCAAAATTTGCCTTGCCAAGTATTTGGTAAGCCAAAAACTTTGGCAAAAAAACTTACCATAGATTTGACAAAATGACCATTGCTTGGTTCATTTCCAAAATTTACCTTGCAAATATTTGGTAAGCCAAAAAAAAAAAAAAAAAAAAAAAAAAAAAACTTGCCATAGATTTGACCAAATCTATGTGAGAGAGCAAAGTTTTGGTCGAAATTAATTGGAAGTTATTCTTTGGCAGGGGCAAATTTTGAAAGTGAACCAAGCATACCTAGAGCCTTCATTTCTCCTAAAACACCTCTATTTGGTCGTCTGGATTGTCGGCTGATAATAAAATACTCTCAAGATTTATCACGGTGAGTAAATAATAGGAATACTGTCAAGAACCATTATCATCGCCGTGAACTAGACCCTCTGTTCTAAATTATAAATTATTTTGATATTTCATTATTTATAATATTTTATATTTAGATGTATACTATATTTTTAAAATTAAGTTGCTCTCTACATACTATAGACCATTGCTTTATTGTGTGCAGAGGAATGGGTCATAACACGACCAGAGCTACAAGCTGAAGGCTCAGGTGAAATGATGGTGGCTTCCGTCCGATGTCTCTGATGATTTCCTCTTTTCAGCAACTACTGTCAGCTTGACAACTTAGTATCCTTATAAACTTTTAAAACAACCTATTACTTTTTTAAGCAATGGGTCTCAACACGACCAGAGCTACAAGCTGTAGGCTCAGGTGAAATGCTGGAGGCTTCCGTCTGATGTCTATGATGATTTGCTCTTTTCAGCAACTACTGTGAGCTAGACAACTTAGCACCCTTATAAACTTTTAAAACAACCTATTACTCACCGAAGGTTTAAAATATATTCAAAAAATTAAAAAAAAAAAAAAAAAGACTTGTAGCATCGTCTTGCCCAGCCCAGCAAACGGCAAGATATACAGACATCGATATAGCAGGTTTCTCCCCCTATTTTTCTTGTTTAATGATATATGGACAAAGTAACTTTTAGCCTGTTTTGTGTGGTCCATAAGAACACCAATGGATGCAGAATCATGTTTAAATTGCATCGACTGCTACTTTTTGCTTTGTTTAGAGATAAAAGTCAGCTGATACAATTTTGATTCCCTACCTCAAACAAACTTAAACGTCTGGAATATTTTTCTAAAAAGCGACACAAAAAGTAGAGTTTTATCACTACTGTTACAAAGCTTGACCCAGCAGAAGGCTTAGGTCCTGTCAAGAGTTGATATACTCTCCATGTCCTCCGCAGATATGTTGAAATGAAAAATATATGTGAGACAATCCTTCATGAATATCTCGGGGATGATGACAACCATGCTTCTCTGGAGAAGCCACCTGAGGACCACCTGGCGAGGGTCTTTGCCGTATTTCTCAGATAAATGCTGTAATCAATGACAGCAAGTTGAAAACATATCAAAAAGAATCTCATAACTCAAAATGCACTCATGAAATCCACATTGCATGTTTGAGTTGGTACCTTGATGATAGGGTCTTTGAGGGATGGCTCAAGCCTTCACAGTCTAGTTTATGAGCCATGACACACATCTCATGCGTCTGGCAGAACTTGACAAGTGGATCCCGCTGCAAATAAGGGTGTATCTTGATTTGGCTAACAACAGGCTTTATCTTCGAGTAGGCTAACAAGTCCCTAATGAGGAAGATGTCGAAGTTACTGTGCAAATGAGAATGACTCTAGTTAGACGTCACGTACAATAAGCAAGTTTAGCATTACCTTTCTCAATTTTAGATGAGACAAGAAAACACAACTGTATATATAAATGTACCTAATCCCAATACTTTTAACCAGACCCATTGAGACTAGCAATTCCATTGCAGTCCATGTGATTTCCAGTGAGATTCTAGCATCAGTATCACCAATATCTGTAGCAATTTAAAGGAAGAATTATATTTTGTGAGGTTGAGGTATGCACCTTCCTGGCTTCCTAAATATTATGTAAAAGGATAAAGAAATTACCTGAATCTGGGACGGTAACAAGATAGAGGTCCAAATAATCTAGCTGCAAATTCCTCAATGTGCGCTTGCAGGTTTTCAATGACATTGCCAGAAATTTTATAGGGTAGCTACAACCACAAAGGATAGGGGAACTTTTTGAGTCATGCTCGCCAGAAAATAAGACTACAAGCAGTTTTATATTGCTTTGCATTTTTCCATCTCCAAAAGGTTGACCCCATAAAATATCAATTGACACCCATCCAAACTCAAAAGAATAATTTTCCTTTCCATAGTACAAAAAGAAAATAAGAAATAGAAACCTTGGTCACAATAAACAGATCCTTCCTCTTGACACGTGTTTTGCATGCTTCTGCAAGTGCCTTACCAATCTCAATCTCAGCGTCAAAATCAGCTACACACAAAGAGACAAGCACAAGTAGCAAATCATCAAGTTCAGTGACAGAAATCTAACACACATATTTCAGTGTCAAAATCAGGTACAGACAAAGAGACAAGCACAAATAGCAAATCATCAAGCTCAGTGACAGAACACACATAGGGAGGCATGACAATATACACAAGGACCACTAATGTTGTAAAACTATATTTTTTTAAACTTTCTGATCACAACCAACAGGAGAGGTACAAGGAAGGGGCAAAACACCGGCCACTACGCTGTTGAGCTCGATGATATGGTCAATACAACAGCGACCATGATCACATGCCACCGCCACTGACAAGGTGTGAGACAACCACCACCACGAGAGGTATGAGCACGATCATATGATCTACTAAAAATAAAATTTTCAATAACTCCTACTGGCACATATGATCCTCATGCATACCACATTTGAAAAATGTCCATAGGATAGAAGTTTGATTTATGATATCCCTATGATAAAAGAATCAGAACTCCAATTATTGATTAATTGATTTGCATATATTTGGTGGCAAGAGAGTGTTATGAGATTTTGTACCGTCATACTTCTCTTGTGAGTTATTAAATAAACTGCAATTTCTTGATACAAGGTAAAAACACAGTAGAAGATTACTTTCAGGAATTGCAAACTGGTATGCACCACTAGTAAGATGGCTACATTTTATGTGTGGGGTGGGTTGGTGAGGTGGGGGTGGGGGCCTTAACAAGGAAATTTGGACCATACTTGATCACTCATTCATTTCATCTTGCCTGTAAAGCTGAAACAAAATTGCAGAAAAAGGGGCAAAGGACAAGGGGTTCTTTCTGGTTGGTTAAATCAAAGAAAGCAAGAACAGCTCCACCCTCCACCATCCACACACCTGCATCAAGCTCAACAACAACTGTGAGTCTACTTCCTCTACTAAACCTGCACGTGAGGCAAGTGCCTCTTCAGTTAAATCGACAGGAAGATCACAAGATACACAGCCATCATTGCTGAACAGAGTCTATGCCTCAATGTGTTTCCAAACTAAATATGCCATCAATGACCGTTCTGCAGGGTGATCATCATTGATGGGAGAGCTGTAACAAGTTTCCAAGAATGGACATGGTTGAGAAGACTTGACCACAAAAACATCCCAGGCCCTACTATATTCTCAATGGTTCAATAGTTGCACTAAGCTGAAGGTAACTCATACTGTGAGGATACACTTTTCGATTAGTTGATGTCATAATTATGCAAGGAAGTATGCTCTTAATTATAAGAAAGGTCATGGCAATATGATATTGATACGTGCATTGTGGTAGTACACCCTCATGTCTAAAGGCAAGAAAACTACTATGCTGCCTATATCTCCCGAAGCTATTTCGAAAGATGAAACAGGAGAACTAACAGAGGGAACAAGGAAACTAGAAAAAGTGATAAACAGATTGAAGCTAATAGCTAAGAAACTTGCCTCATAAAAAGACAGAACTAGTGCTAAGAAAGATGAAATTATGTTATTACTGACATGAAAGCAAGTAATTTTGTTTGATATGCTATAATGTGCAAAGAAACAACATTTCTGAAAGATCAGGACACTGACGTGGTATATCATCATATATACTATTTATCAAGAAAATAAGGAAGACATGAGCTTAATGGATAGAAGGACCCCAGACTAAACAACACAGAAGAACAGCATTGCATAGCTCTGTTACAGAGAAACAAAAAGCGTAAGTACATGAATGTAGGTATGCAGGCAGATAGGGCTTAGGGAGGCTTACATGTACAGTCAAAGTGGCAGTAGCCCATGGCGAGGACAGTGTTAATGAGGTCAGAGATAGCAGTGTATTGTTTTCGTCTTGCCCACCATCTGCCACACATCAAGCCCCACCACAGGCATCTTGTGCCCGCTGCTCAGCATCACCGTCGGCTCCACATCCATTGCTGCCAACCCCACCTGCTGCAGCAGCTGTTCACTCAGGTCATCTATGGTACAAAAGGGGTCCCTCGTAGACAAATCAAGGCCATCTCAAAGCTCAATGGGCTACTGCAGTCTGTTACCAATAGATGTGGGTTCTCACTGGCCCTGCTTGAGCTATCAAGGTCACCCAATTTCTCCCATACAGCATCAATCTGGGCCAGGCATTTTGGAGATAGAAAAATGACCATCGCTTCAAGAACTCTTGCATTCTCGAGGAAGAGCTTCAGGAATGTAAGTTCACTCTTCCCTCCTTGGAAGTTGTGAATGAATATCTTTTTAATGTGTTTATTCACACACGAAATGCCAGTACACATGTTCTGCCAAGATGCCGAGTTGAACTTGCCATTGGACTCATTGGTTTCAACAGACTGCAAAAAGAAATACAAATCATGGTGTTATTCACTAGCAGTACCTTAAAATGGTCATAGAGCAAATGCAGTACCAATGCCTCAAACTAGCAATGTCTTGAAGTAGCAGTCTCTTAAACTAGTAACAGAGCATATACAACATAAAAGCTAGGTTCGCAATGGCATCTTACCTCAATATGTAGGGTATCAATATTAGGGAAACATCTGAGAAACGCAGGGAGCATCCTAACCGTTTCTTATCTCCAAATGGGACTCTCAAGCCCAAAACCTGAACACTTGGAACCATGGTGAGTGCACTTGTCTTTGTCCCAACCTTTGAATGCATCAAATACAAACAAAAACAGAGGATCAGCACAGAGTATAGTCATACTGCATCAAGTATACTCAATGCAAACAATAATACCTGTATGGCAGCAGCATCACCAATCACCAAGCTGTGCACCCCACAGCTCCAAGTATCCCAACACCTGCAACTTTGGAACATGATCTATCCTGATATTCATTCTGGAACCACTTTACTTGTACTGTTGCACAGGATAACGCGCTCTAGATGCTCAGAGTTCTGCAGGCGGATTTCCTTGACCACAGATGACCAGATCACAACACAGCGGAGTGCCTGGTGGCCATGGACAATACATTCTGTGGACCCATAACTGGCCACTATGGACAGCTTCTCAAGTAGAGGAGAGACATGCAGCATGTGGGAGAGGTCACGCGATGCCATTACCATGCAATAAAGCCCAAGCTCCTTTAGCTTTCCGAAGACAGAGACATGCCCGCTGGTACTTGGAAAGGAGAAAAAGCCGAGGTGCAGGCGCCTCAAGGATGTGCAGCGCATGATATCAATGGGCAAGGCTATATCCACCGGCAACGGATAGTTCAGCAAGACAAGCTCCTCCACACACTTGCTAGCAAGGAGATACCCACAAACACAGCGCAGCGGGATGATGGTCGAAGCATGTGAAGCTGAGCCGGATAGACCGAAACGGTCCTAGGTGCGCCAGAAGAATCCTCGACACTCGCTGTATGCGCTGATTTTCACTGCTGCGGAGGAGGTGACCATCATCAAGATGGAGTGGAGTGGAGGTCCAATCATGGCACCACTGGCGGGACAGTAGCTGGGTTCTGACCGCGTCCCTGATCGGGAGCCGAGAGACGATGTCACGGCGCAGGCGGTCAGGAGGAAACTGATTCTATCCACCTTGGTGTGCCCAGGCCGCGGCGGCTTTGCTCCAGCCACCTTGAAGTGGGGCGTAGCGAAGTCGGGTGTAGCTCAATCCAGGCACCACTTACGAGAGAGTAAGTTGGTTCTGAATGCTTCTTTTGATTGGGAGCCGAGAGACGATGTCGGAGCGCACGTCGTCGGGGAGGAAACTGATGTTATCCATGTCCCCAGGCACCGGCAGCTCGCCGCCGCCCTCGCCGCCGTCTCGGGCGGGAGTAGAGCTCGAATCCTGGCACCATTGACTGGACAGCATCCTTGTTCTGGCATCGTCGGGGAGGAAACCGATGTTATCCATGTCCCCAGGAACCGGCAGCTCGCCGCCGCCCTCGCCGCCGTCTCGGGCGGAGTAGAGCTCGAATCCTGGCACCATTGATTGGACAGCATCCTTGTTCTGGCATCGTCGGGAGGAAACTGATGTTATCCATGTCCCCAGGCACCGGCAGCTCGCCGCCGCCCTCGCCGCCGTCTCGGAGCGGAGTAGAGCTCGAATCCTGGCACCATTGACTGGACAGCATCCTTGTTCTGGCAGCATCCTTGCCACCACCGCAGGGTAGGTCGGATCCCGGGAAGGTAGGTCGAGGTAGGCACTGATATACAATGTCCAGCACCGCCTGCATGATACGCGAGTGCCGGCGGCGGAAGCGAGGCGCGGGGATCTGGGTGGATGCGGAGGTGGAGGCGGAGGTGGCGGCGGCGGCGTGGTGAGGCTAGGGTTCCGGGAGCCGCGTTGCGGAAGAACCAGAGGCAATACTACGAGTCGCCCAATGTTTTGGGCAGTGAGAGCCAGCGATGTGCCTGCACTCATTTGGGCTGGATCGACCGCATATAAGCTCTGTTCAGGCCTGCCGGCCATATGACCTCAATGTGAAGTAAATTGGGCCCAATATTCAGGGTGACGAGTGTTTGTTTCTCGTAGTCGTACTCCTCTGCGTTGCGTTTTTTTCAAAGGAAGTTTATGCACTCAATCAAAGTTTGAAACGGAGAAAATCTCTGGCAAAGAATAAGCTCTATGATCTCTTTGAAAATTAAGGATCAGCAAGCAATGATGAAGCAGGTGGTGCGATGGGATGTGCCTGATCCTGGATGGGTTAAAGTGAACACTGACGCTGCCTTTGATATGGTTGCATGTACGGGCAGTGCAGGCGTTGTTATCCGCGACCACCAGGGTGGTATTCTTGCGGGGCTGCTCGGTGGTATGACGATGTGCCGGACGCTCACGGCTGAAGCTATGGCGGCCAAGGAGGGTTTAGAGCTGGCGATTGAGAATGGCTATGATCGGGTGATTTTGGAGGTTGACTGCCGTGCCCTGGTGAACCTACTGCAGGAGCAAGAGGGTTTGAGGTCGTCGATTGGTGGCCTTTGTTTCGACATCACAGACATTGGGAGGAGTTTTAGAGATTTTCGTGTTGAGTGGGTAGGTAGAAATGCTAACTCGGTGGCCCATTCTTTGTGCTAGCATGGTGTCGGTCAGCGAGCGATGCGTATTTTGGCTTGACTATATCCCGGAGTGGCTTAGGGATCTAGCAAGACTTCGATTGTAATCCTTCCATGAATGAATGAAAGTCCGTGATGATGCTCAAAAAAAAGCTCGCAAGAAGAAAAAAAGAACCATGCAGAAAGCTATTCAAAACGGCAACCCATAATTGGCAAAGATCTTCATTGCGCGCTAATGTCTCCATGATACCACTTCTCCACTTTAATATCGGAGGAGGAAACATTCAGTGACGGGCCGGACGCCTTGTCAACTGTTGGGCCACCGAACGCACGGCCCATGGTAGGGTCCGTATCTGCTTTTCATATCCACGCCATCCTGCATCTCTCCCAGCACGGCATGGACCAGAAGCATGTCCAATGTAGCCCCGAAAACAACTTTATAAATTAAATAAGAAGATGACCCATGCGTTGCTTATGGGATAACAAAATTGTTATATTAAAATATTTAGATTGCACAATAATATAAAAATATTTAAAAAATTAAGCACCAACATTAAAATGACATATAATAAAATAAAACAAAGTTCTTCATTCTCAGACTGGACCATACAAAGTTCCTCTTTCTCAGTTTGGACATTAAAAAGCAAAGCAAAAATGACATTTAAAACTAACACAGACGCGGTATAACACATTGGCAACTGGACTGAGCATACTAATAACTAATACCCGTTACTCATTCTCACAATTATTGAACACCATGACTGCAAGACATCAGCTAATGTCCATGCAAATTGCACAAACAGTCAACATATGCTCCCGTAGACAATTTCTGGTAGCATATATAGCACCAATACTTGGTTTTACAAATAGTGTGATGAGAAAGATATTTGCTTGTTTTGATGGTGTCATGGGAGTACATGGATTAAGGCTGGTCTCGGCAAGGAAGACGTGCTCGTCAATGGGTTGAATTCTTGCTTGCCGATTCCAGCCTTAGATTGGGAATTGACACCTTGATTGGAGGATTAGGGGAGGAAGAAGGGGATGGCGACGTGGTGGGAGGAGGTGACGTCTTGGCGGCAAGCCGCCGGGGCGCAGGCGGTCGGCGGGCGCGCGGCCCGGCGACGCGGTGGCGAAGCAAGGGCGGCGGCCAGAGGGGTGGGGGCGGCGCGAGGGAGAGAGAGGCGGGAGATTGGGATAAATTTTCTTTATTTGCTTGTTACCCCGAAAGATTACGCACCCCTTACTTATATAGCCCCGCTTATTGGGACTTGTATCTCAAGCAATCTCTCTAAAGGTTTCCTTATAGATCGGAATACCTTTACAAGCGAGTCCTATTTATTTATTTCCTAATAAGGGTCTCCCTTATAGATGAGATAGCCCCTTGCACACCAAAACACCTAAAGATAATCCTAGATAGATAATTTTCCTTTCTTTTCTCCGGATTAGTTGCCGAAGAATCCGCGGAAGGGTGGAGATCGCCGGCGATGGTGCGGGGCTACAGCCTGGGCGGCGGTAGCGGCCCTCGAGCCCGTCGGGGCCGTCCCTCCGCCCCTATTTCCCGGATCGACATCTCCCCCCCTTCTCCGACCGGCGCGTCTCGCGCCGGATAAAAGTCCATTCGGTGATGCCGGGGATTGGCCGCCCTCGGGAGAATCGCCGACCTGCCGGCATAAGACGACCCCGTACCGGGTTCCCGAGGATCATATTCTCCCCGGTTCGCTTGGGGGGTCGAACTCAAGAAGATAGTGAAGGTTGCCGATGTAGCCGTGGTAGATGTAGCGATGAACAGCACCTACCCTGGCGTGAGCTATCGTGACGGGCTGGCCGCCAAGAGATCCTCTTTGAACACCCACATTAAGGTCCCGTTGAACCACACGCGAGGGGGCTCTCCAGTAGAACAAGAAGCTCATTGGGTGGAGCGTGACGAAGAGCGAAGTGGGCGCCGATGGTGATGTCCCGGCAAGTAGGGAGAGGAGTAGCAGTCAAGTTCAACATCGCACGTACATGAAGGAGTCACGTCGAAGGAAGGTGATGGGGTGCGTGGCCCCGGATCGTAGGCGATGTGGATGTTGTCGATCGTGGGAAGAGGCGATCCATGCCGAGGAAGACGCACTGGGGCAGACCGACATGGTGGCGCCGTGGCAATGCCAAGAGGATGGCCGCCGGTGTTGCTGAAGTGAGCTCCGGCGCCGCAGGCTCCCAAGGCGGAGAACGGCCCCGCGAACTCCGCCCGAAGCAAGGCCTCCGATGGGGCAAAGAAGTGGAGAGGAAGCCTCCGAAGGTAGAAGCGCCATCGGAGTAGGAGGCCGCCCTCCGCGTCAAGCGGGCGGCGTCACCACGTAGTGACGCCGAGGGCGTGCGGTGCGTCATGCCGATCCTCCAAAGTGGCTCGGGCGTAGGCGGACGAAGACGCCGCTGATGTGTCGTGAGGTCAAGGCGCGCGTGCCTCGAACGCTTCCCAAGCCGAAGTTGCGGTGTACGGATGCTAAGATGCCGAAGCCGGGCGTTCCGTCGGCGCCCGCTACCGAGGTGGTGGGCCGAGGTGAACGGACGCGACCCTCACGGTAGTACCGCGCTCCGTGGGTCGCAAAGTCCCACGCCACACGCCCTAGGCTTGCCGGCCAAGGCATGCCAAGGATGATGTCGACGCCCTCCCCAATGGCATGACGTAGCCGCCGATGTCGGGCTGGCGCCGAGGCGTAGTGGCACGTTGAAGGTGGCGTACGGCATGTAGTCGTGAAGCCGGTGCGGGTGATCAAGACACGCACCGGCCGAGTCCGAGGCCTACCGCGGGTCACCACGCTGGGTCGATGTAGTTGTGCGTTCTCGAGTCGACGATGATGTTGACACCCGTTCCTCGATATCATACCGACGGTAGAGAGAATGAACACCACGCACGGGAGTTGGGGTCCCCCAAGTGAGGACCTTCAGATCAACGAGCTCTTCTTTGGCGTCCGCTAGTGAGGCGTTCGTCGTGTCATCGCGTAGTCGTTGAAGATCGTGATGTCGAAGAAGGTGCTTGCACTTGTGACCCCGTGAGAACGGATCGTCCGCGCTTGAAGCGAGAGGCCGCCTTTGCGTCGTTCACATCATCTCCTGCGGTGTCGGCTGTTTGAATGGCCGAACGCGGTGCTGCGGGACGAAGGGGGCGCACAGGGCGGCCAGCAACGGCGAGGCGCCAGGCCCCGCCCTTGACCGCTTGGCCGGGTTTACCGTTGTTGTAGAGGATGGCGGCGCCGCCGTGACGCTTCTGGCGAAGAGACATGGCTGCCTCCATGTCCTTGGGATCTTGCATCTCGACGTCCGCTTTCGCCGGGTTCGCCCAAGCCCGCTGTGTAGATGTTCACCTGCCGTTTGTCGTCGAGGTTGCCCTCGCCGCGTGCCACGTGTGCCGAACCTGCTCCGTGTACTCATCGACGGGTGCTGTCTTCCTTAGGGATGCCACCACCCAAATGGATTGCGGCCGTTCACCCACCAAAAGCGCTCGTTGACATATTGGTAAGCTTGCCCACCTGCCACCGGTTTCTCCCGGGACAGCCTCATGTACCATTGTTGTGCTCCACCCGTGAGATGATAGGAGGCGTACGGCAAACTTGTTCTGCTGCCGGTACCTTGTCCCCCGAAGAATTGCTCGCGAACGGTTGATCCATGGGAGGGGATCTTCCTTGCCATCATAGGTGGGGAAGGATAGCTTGTGCGAGGCGGGGAACGAGACCTGGGAAGGTGTCGATTCCAGCTAGATTGGGCGAAATTGACACCTTGATTGGAGGATTAGGGGAGGGAAGAAGGGGATGGCGACGTGGTGGAGGAGGTGGGTGATGCGGCGGCGTGGTGGAGCGGGCGGTGGCGGGCGGCGCTGCCCCGGGGCGACAAGCAGAGTGTGGCATTGTGTGTAGAGGGGGGTGGGGGGCGCGCGAGGAGAGGAGAGGCCGAGATTGGGATAAATTTTCTTTATTTGCTTGTTACCACTGAAAGATTCTGAGACCCCTTTACTTATATAGCCCCTATATTGGGACTTGTATCTCAAGCAATCTCTAAAGGTTTCCTTATAGATCTAATACCTTTTACAAGGTGTCCTATTTATTTATTTCCTAATAAGGGTCTCCCTTATAGATGAGATAGCCCCTTGCACACCAAAACACCTAAAGATAATCCTAGATAGATAATTTTCCTTTCTTTTCTCCGGATTAGTTGCCGAAGAATCCGCTGAAGGGTGGAGACGGCGGGCGGTGGCGCGCGCTGCCCGGGGCGGCGGCGTGGCGGCCCTCGAGCCCGTCGGGCCCGCCTCCCGGGCCCTATTTCTGGATCATGACAAGTTACTCACCGCAGCCGCACCTTGCCATCAACACCACCAAATATGGCGAGGGAGAAGTGGGAGGGCAGCCATGAAGACGATGCCATCGTCCACCCGCAACCATTTGGCGCTGTCACAACCTAGATCAATGCGGCGTGACACGTGGCCGGCGCGCCGGCGTTGGCGGCGCCGGTGGCGGCGAGGAGGTGGTGGTGGTGATGTCGGCGGCGGCAGCGCGGTGGCAAAGGCCGTGGCGGCGGTGGCGGCGCCGTGCAAGGGTAGGGCAATGACGGTAGAGAGCGAGAGAGAGAAAGGGAAATAATTTCTTTATTGCTTGTTACCAAGGCCGGTCTTGGGGTAGTGCGGTGCGACCATCGCACCGGGCCTCCAAAAAATTAGTGTGCTAATAGGCCTCACAAGTATGAACAAAGCCCAAGTTAATCACAAGTCAAAGATACCGATAGCAGGCTCGTTAAAGAGTAAAAATACCAATCGATCAGACTGCATTGTTAATTTAGAGACATTTCTTTTTATTTTAAACTTGTTAGTGTGAGATTGGTTAATGACACTGTTTTTTTTTTAATATTATCTTGTATTTTTATGGTGAATGGAGCCTCCATTTTTGTTCGAATCTAGCGCCACAAAAATGTCGTGGCCGGCCCCGCTTTTTACCCCGAAAGATTACAGACCTTACTTTTATAGCCCGGCTAGTGGGACTTGTAACGCAAAGCAATCTCTCTAAAATGTTTCCTCATAGATTGGAATATCTTTTTTACAAGCAAATCCTATTAATTTTCTTAATAAGGGTCGTCCTTATAGATGGAATATCCCCTTACACACCAAAAAAACAAAGATAATCCTAATCAATTTTCTCGCTTTATTCTCTAATTAATTACCAAGAATCCGGAAAGGAGGCGGAGGCGGAGGCGGGCGGCGCCTTGCTTGCCGCTCGGCGGCGCCGCGCTTGCCCCCGGGCCTCGTGGGCCTATCCTTCTCGGCCCCCATTTTGCGGGTCATGACATCTCCCAGCTTCTCAACCGGCGCCCTCGCTTGGATGAATGTCTATTCGCCTCACTCACCGAAAAGGTGTCATGACCCAGAATTGGGCTAGCCTCGACGAGCTAAAAGGGCCTAACCCGGCCGCCGCCGCCCATGATAGGGGGGGCGCCGCGCGAGCAGGAAGCCGGCGCCCCCGCCGCCGCCGCCACCCCCCTCCAATCCAACTCGCCGTCTTCAAGTTAGAGTATCTTAGTTTTTTGTGTAAAGGGAATATTCAATCTATAAGGAAGGACCTTATTAAGAAATAAAGAAATATTACTTGTAAAATGTATTCCAATCATATAAAATCCTATTTATTTTTTTTTAATAAGGGTCTTCCTTAGATGGAATATCCCTTACACACCAAAAAATCTAAGATAATCCTAATCAATTTCTTGCTTTATTCTCTAATTAATTGTCAAGAATCCGCGGAAAGTAGGCGGCGGCGCTGGCGGCGCGCGTGCGCTGCCTGGCGAGCCGCCGTGCTTGCCCCTCCGGCCTCGTGGGCTGGTCAACCCGGGGCCTGGGCCCTATTTTTGGGTAATGACAGCGCCATGCATGGGCCCTCGAGAGCTCGGCGTGCAACTACCTCACATCGTTGTCCATGTAAAGCCCAATGAGGCATGTTTTGGGAAAAATCAATAGAATCCGAAAGGAAAAAGTCTAACTTTAGTCCCCCAACTTTCACGAAAGTCTATTTTGGTCCCCTTAACTTTAAAACCGGACAAAAGAAGCCCTCAACTTTTAAAACCGTGCAGATTTAGTCCCTCGGTGGTTTTGCTACAGTGAACACGGATTTGCTACAGTACATGCGGTTTTGATTTTCCTTTTTTAATTTATTTTGGCTGAAACTTTGAAAAATCATAACTCTTCTATACGACATCGGATGAAGATGATTTTTATATGAAAATTGTAGCTCTCGATGAGATCTACAACTTTTTTGAGTTTTGAGTTTTTTCATTTGACGATGTTAAGGTGCTTAAAAATTTATATAAAAAAGTACAACACTATAATAATCGCGTACTTTTGCATGTCGTATTAGAAAGTCAGTAATTTTTTGTTTGTCGTCAAATGAAGATAGTTTGTATACCAAAATTTTTGCATTCTAAAAGATCTAGCTAGATTCTTATAGTTTTGAGTTTTTATATTTAAAATTGTTAACGCGGTGTCGATAAAATAGTATAAAGGCTGCACAACATATTAAGTTCTGTCGATACTTTTATGTTATCTTCTTACTGTAGATCTACTCATGTGGAGTCTAATAAAATTAAAAAAAAAAAAACTCTCGTGGAGGGCTATAATTTTTCATGGTGTTGTACTTTTTATATGCTTTTTATATTATATTTTTGCTATAGTTAAGTACCACGATTATTATAGTGTTGTACTTTTATATATAAATTTTTAAGCACCTTAACATTGTCAAATGAAAAAACTCAAAACTAGAAAGTTGTAGATCTCGTCGAGAGCTACAATTTTCATATAAAAACATCTTCATCCGATATCGTGTAGAAGAGTTATGATTTTTCAAAGTTTCAGCCAAAAATAAATTTGAAAAAAAAAAAAAATCAAAACCACGTGTACTATAGCTAATCTGTGTTCACTGTAGCAAAACCACCGAAAAAAACGTCGAGGGAACTAAATCTGCACGGTTTCAAAAGTTGAGGGCTTCTTTTTGTCCTTAGAGTTAAGGGACCAAAAGTAGACTTTCGCGAAAGTTAAGGGACTAAAAGTAGACTTTTTTTTCAATCTGAAATAGAGTTAGTGAGAGGCCTGTTTTTGGGCCAAGGTCGAAAAGAAAATGGGACTCATCAATATCTAAAACTCTTCAGTTTGTCATAAATGCAGATAAAAGACAAACTAAAAATTATGGTAAGTTGTTTATGCATAATATACCTAGAGTATTTAATTGTATAGTACCAGGGTATTCTCAATAGCTCAGTTTCTAATTTGGCCATTAAATTAGTGTTAACACACCTTTGATAATACATTATTTAGGGAAAAATGTATCACACATGACGGTGCATCTATCTGCTTAAACACTTTTTTTTTTCCTGGCTTATTTGTGCTTCTACAAACAGATTGGACACACAAATTAATGCATGAATGTGAAACACAAGACAATATAGCATGGATACAAATCTTCAATAGAATTGTGCCTACCTTGTGAAGTATTCTGAAATGATTGTCTTGCTTTTCCCCGAGAAGCATCCATTCGAATGCCAAGTCATACTCAGAACTTCTTGGGCATCATTTAGCACACATGTCACTATGTCAATGGCAATCTTGTACGAATAATGGAAGATACAAAATCTGGCTCACCTGCTTCCCGGGTGGAAACTGGAAAGGGACATCAAGCCTGTCAATGACTCCTGCAAGCTACAACACTGTATGAGAAAATTGTAAGTTTATTTGGAATCAGGAATCAATTTCTCATAAAAAAATGCAGTACCTTTGGAGGGTCATGATTGAAACCACCTGACTCCATATCTAGCAAAACCTTATGTTGAATGTTCTTTTTCCTGTATATCAGTAAGTGTTGTTCATACAAAGTCCATGTTTAAAAATTAATCATAAACTTCAATAAACTCAGCATGTACAGTGCTCTAGCATAATGTCCATTTGCATAACTGAGTTCACATGAGCCAGCACCATTAGGTCCCATGTCAGGGTTGCAGCAGTCTGCAACGAAATGGTTGTGTCAACAATCCAACTGGAAACTGAATGCCAGCTTCAACACAGTCAATAAAATCAGAATACCTGATCTGCCAGTGATATTGCAATATCGATTGCTAGCTTATTATACTTCTTGCAATATTCTTGCAGTTAACTTGAACCAATGGTAGTGCATATTTTGTTTGCTCCATCGCTGCATTTTAAACATGGCAAGGTCCTACGACCAAGGCACACATGGTTTCATTAGTCCAAACACGGTAGTGCACTTGGTGACATTAAGATGGGTACAAAACCTTGCAGCTGCGTCAACTGCTCAATGCCTTGCAATCCAGAAAAGGTAGAATATCATGTGCACATAATTATCTCCTAGCTTGATGAGTGGAGGTTGGACAGCATCTTCCCAAGGTAATCTTGATAACTCAATTTGATGGTATCATCAGATGCGTCAAAAATTATGTTCATGAAACAAATATAGTATAAGAGCTCTGAATAGGAACCAGGACTGAATTTTAAAGCAATTTGCAAATACTCTAAAGATGGTTGAGCTGAAAGACACGCACATGTACTTACATGATGAACACAAACTGAATGCTACCTATATGAGGCAAAGTAAGTCACCCACCGGTTGAGCAAGCCTAATTTTGGCCACTTGTAAACAACAATATGCACAGCCCTGTGCACTCCACAATAATTTTCCACTGGGTACATATCCTGATCCCGTTTGATTTGCCCCCAATCTGAATATAAGTAGTGCTCTGTGCACATTGAGATATAAATGAATAATGTAGTTAATGGTTATATCAGATAAGACAAAGAAAAAATCTTTAGACAGAAAACATAGAGACCACAAGCATTTGGCACATGTACGCTTGATAATCCTGGAAGGGATCAACGCTAGTAGGCATAATGCATGTATACTACGCTTGTAACTCTATCAGATCCGAATACAATAGCCAAATGCTCGGGTTCACAACACAGAGCGTATAAAGAGAAAGACTGAACAGAAGAGGATGAGGATAATCTAGACCTCTATATGGGAAACCCCCACTTAGAGTTCTTTCGGGCCTGGGTGAAGCCATCGCCACCGTAAACCTTCCTCCACTTCGCATTTGTTTCCCGTCCCGTGCGTTTCCCGTCGGGTCTCGCTTCCCCGCTCGCGCGTGCATGCCGCCGTCCCGTCTGCGACTAGCTCCCGCCCAGTCCATATCTGTTTCCATTTTGTGATCCGGAAGACCCCTCCACTTTCCTCGCCGTTGTGGGACGCCGCCGCCGTCCCTCGCAGATCCTCGCTGCCGCGTGACCCCTCGCCATTCCCCGTCCGGTGCACAGCCGCCCTCACCGTCGTCGTTCTCCGTTGGCGCGCAGCCCCTTGCATCGCCGTCACCGCCCTCCCCGTTCGTTGCGCTCTCCCCTCGCGTCGCCGCGCAGCCCCTCTCTGCTGAGGCCCTCGGCGTGATTTGCCGCCCTTTCGCTTCATCTTCCTGTTGCGTCCATTGGCACCTACCTCTTGGTCTTCTGACAGCATTTGTGTCTCCATGAATGTCCGATCTCTTCAGTTACATGGCCTCTATGATTCATATGGTACAGTACAAGTATGCCCTGTCAGAGTTCTCAGCCCCATCGATGCAGCCAGGTGTGTTCTTCTTCTTCAATACTGTTCGTATCTCGAATTACATAAGTATGCCCTCTCAGTTCCCAGCCCCGCGGAAGGCACAAGTGCTTTTCTTCTTCAATACTGTTCGTATCTCGAATTTGGAAATAATTGGCATTTGTGTTTGGTTATCGGATTGATCATCAACAATACCCTGTAATCTTGCCCGATGTATCTGCAATCCAGAAATAAACTCTTTCTGTTTTGTAACTCCAGTTTGTAAATAATTGGCATTAACAATACCCTCTAATTTTGCAGGGAACATCACACAAAAATTTTAGGATGCTTAATTTGTGCCAGTTGTCAAGATTGATCATGAAGAATACCGCTTAATCTTTTTAATCAGGTTCGTTGTCCAAAATCAGTTTCTTCAAACAACATATATACCTGCGCTCCCCTTCCTCCTGTCCTGACTTTTTTTTACTGTTTATAGGTTTTTTACCTGCCGCATATTGTATCTTAAATCTGTGGTGTTGGGGAACATTTTTTTGTTTTGATTTAGTATAACAGGCAGATCAAGGACAACGGTAGGTTGCTGATTATCTCATCTGTGCATTTTAAACCCTACAGGTCATCTACAGTCAGTTTGTTGCCCGGACCTGTTTTTCGTGCTTCCAGTGTGGTGCAAGATGGTTGTCATACACAGTTAATGATGTTTTACATGTTGAGGTGGATTATGTTAGGCATTTGGTTTTGGGACGAATAGATTTGTTTTTATTTTTTTTTGCAAAATGGATTCACTGCTTATTAATGAGGGAAGTTGATTGGATCTCTGAGTTGTAAATATCAAGAAGTAGATTGTATAGAGGGAAGATTGTATCCATTATGCACTGAGTGCAGCCAAAGATGACTGAAATGTTGTTTGAATATTGACTGTACACTTAAAGTGAATACACATATAATATTTTTCAGATGCTGGGGATAATAAGATCTGAAAAGTCAATGGAGTTTTTTTTTTTTTTTGGGAAAAATGTCACAACTGACGTCTATAGGTGGTCTTCAAAGCGATGGCATTAATTCGAGCTCAATAAATCATTTTGGTCTATTGGTATTGCTTGGTGATTAAGTTTGTGCTCACAGTTGTAGATTGGGTTGGCAACTGAGTTTGTAGACAGCTCCCTTGATTCAAGTTCCTCATTTTTGATTTTTATCTTTACTTTGCTTGAAATTTGTTATCATAAATAAGTTTTGTAGCTTGGGACCCTTTTGATCCTCATCCTCTTGGTATGCATCTTCAAAAGAAAGATAGATGCAGAGCCTGGCACAGCCATCTTCATCCAAAGGAAAGCGGCTATTGCAGGTGGAAGAGGAGAAAAAAAATCCAAGGGGAATAGAGCAGTGGTATTCAAAGAAGGAGAAAAAATAAATTGTTTTCTTTGAGGGATGTTCATATAATTTTGACTTGGAGGATCTGTTGAGGGCTTCGGCCAGTCCTTGAAAAGGAAGTTATGAAACTACCTACAAAGCTGTTCTAGAGGATGGAACAACAGTGGTGGCCAAAAGAGATTGAAGTGGTGGTTGGGGAAGGAATTTGAACAGCAGATTTGAGATAATAGTAAAGGTTCAGCATCAGAACACTGTCCCATTGTGCGCTTATTACTACCCAAGGATGAGAAACTCTTGGTGTATGACTATGTCCTATTAGGTAGCCTTTTGTGCTACTTTTTGCATGGTATGTCCTTCATTTCAGATAACCTATTTCACTATTTTACATTTTGTTACCTGTCAGAATGTTAGATTGAAATTTACTTTTGAAAATTAAAAGCTATTAGCTTACTGCAGTTTCAAGAATTGAATTAAAATAGATGCTTTTAGCAACACTAAGCTTGGGCAAAAACATATCTATATTTGACGCTCTGGTACCTTGGCCATTGACTGTGTGCAAGTGAAGTGAAGCATGAATAGCAATGCAGCGTAATCTTTTCTTTTATCCTGTTGTCAATAAAAAGCGAGCTGAAATCACCAGGACGCAGATAGATACCAACATTGAATTCTGAAAGTGGGGATGCTTTTACATTGATTATAGAGAAAAATTTTTGTTCTATAGATTATAGTAAGCTACCCCTCCACAAAATGGTGGCTTTGGTAACTTTCCTAGGTAAATGTCGGGGTACAGGTAGCTCTATTGGTTTTTCTTTATTTCTTATACCAAAAGGCTAATGTTGTGTTTGGTATCTATGATTCATGTTTTAGACACATTTGGGTGTGATCTGAACTTACTGAATCGCCCGCGACCTTTTAAAACTATATGTGATTTTATTACGAGTTTGTGTGTTGGCATTATCATGATTCATATTTAGACACAATACTTGGGTGTGATCTGAACTTACTGAATCGTCGTGACCTGAAAACTATGTGATTTTTATTAGGAGAACTGTCTGACCTCTGACAGAACACCTAACTGACAGTTTGTTTCCATTTCTATTTTACCCCTTTTGCTTGATAGCACTCACCTGAAAACTATGTGATTTTATTAGGAGAACTGTCTGACTTGACAGAACACCCTAACTGACAGTTTGTTTCATTTCTATTTTACCCTTTTTGCTTGATAGCACACATTTAATTGGTTACACAGGATTTTCAGATTGGGTTACCAAATGAGAAGTTATTTCAAGTTTTACTTCTATATTTCACTTTTATTTCCAATTGTTTCACGGGTCTGAAAGTTTTGACTAATATTTTCTATTGAAACGAAATTATATGATAGCAGACTAATTGTTGATTGAAACCCAGGAATAAAACTGCTGGAAGAACCCCCATTGGACTGGGAGACCAGGGTGAAAAAATAGCTCTGGGCACCGCACGGATGGATGAAACTTATCTTAAAACGAGTTCTTATTGTTTTTTTGGATCCTCACTAGCATATTAGATTATTGTTAAGGTTCTCTGTACCATACTGATTTAAAAACATTGATTATGACACACCTATTGAAATTCCCCTGAAGCGGGCCTTATTTGAAAGCAAATACAATGAAAGGTTTCACCGCAACTGCACAAACGCTAGCTGTTGATCTCATTTTTTGCCATTGTCTTTGTGGTGTTCAGCTGGAGAGGTGGGAAGCGTCCTTGAGAGACTACCAGGTCCTGATCCAAGAACTGCCGGGGTAGGAGGGATACGAGGAAGGCTCTCTCTCTGAGGTCGAAGCCAAGATCAAGGGCCAAAGGAATGGGGACGCAACAGCAGATCTCAGCACTGACATCATGTAACTACATGTCCTTCCAATTCTCCAGTTCTACTTGCAGATCGTATTCTTTATTTAAACAGGGAAAATATTTAAACCCGCCTGTTGAATAGAGTGTTGGATTGTTACAAATAAAATTAAAAGTGCGCTCTATATTCCTTGGACTAATGATTCAAGTGTCGATCCTAACAAACTTCAGTCCTCTTTATCTATCTAAATTTTAACTGTTTATTAATAGGTGGTAGATGGTCACGTGTAAGATAAACAAACAAATAATGATTGATTAGAAAAATCCAGAAGATTCCTTGACTGTGAACCATCAATCTTATTTAAAGAAAAAAAGTTTGGGGCATGTTGATCATAGGATAACGTTTTTTCTTTTGCAGGTTTTCTTTTATTCAATCGGCTACCACGGAGAAATCAACCGCAACTTGAAGAGGACAAGGTTTTCGACAAAACAATTCTGCAATTTTTCACTACAGTCTGTTATACAGAAATATGTATGCTTTTTTTTTTTTTTGTTCATCGTACACAAATTTGCCAAAGAGAATCAAGAAATGGAACTGTATTTATAATACTTGCTCCAGTGTCCTTCTGAAGGTGGGAGAAAAGATCAAACTGATGTGTGAGTTAGCTGAATGTGTTTTGTTCCTTTGCGAAAAAGAAAGCTGAATTGTATTTGGTTGTGAGCGATACCGGTGACAGATCCCAGAGATTTGAAGATTCAGTTAACTTGGCTCTGAAACTGAACAGCACACTACTGGCCCTGGATATTTTGTGAGGCGATTTTTTCATGAGTGAAAAATGAACTCTCGTAGAAATTAAAACCTACCGTAAGAGTGATATAAAATCCGCCACGAAAACATATTTTCATGAGGTTATTTGACGCAATGTCATAGAAAACCAATTGTTTTAAATGAAGGTTTACCTCATGAAAAAACCAAAGTCTAACCAAATCCATTAAAATTTGAAGGTTTACTCTCACGAAATACCATAAAAACACTCATGAAAACATTGATGTAAACTTGGTGGCAAATATGTTATCCGTGAAGGAACTCTCATGAAAATACCAAAGTCTCCATTTTAATTCCATTAAATGAAGAGGTTTACTCTCCGCGAATACCATAAAACAAATCCGAAATATTGAAATGCAAACCTTTGGCAATATACATTACGTGATGGTGAACCTCATGAAAAATAGCCAAAAGTCTCAATGAATTTCCATTCCCGTGAAGGTTCGCCTCACGAAATACCACAAAACGTCATGAAAAACACACGATGCAAACTTAGTGGGTAATATCCATTAGTGAAGGTGAACTCTATGAAAATACCTAAAGTCATACGAAATCCATTTGTGAAGGTTTACTACCTAAATAACAAAAAACAGTCAAACGCAGATGAAAACATGGAGCTAACGTTCATTTTGTGAAGGTGAACTCTCACTCTAAAACACCAAAAGTCCCGCGAAATCCATTTCGCAAGGTCTACTCCCCGCGAAATACCAAAAAAGCGATCCTTGAAAACATCAATGCAAACCTGGTATGGCAATATCCGACCATTGAAGGTGAACTCTCTTAAGAAAGCCTACCGTAGTCTCACGAAAATCCATTCGTGAAGGTTTACTCTCACGAAATACCATAAAAACACTCATAAAAACACCAATTGAAATATGGTTGGGTATTTTTCAATTGAAAAATAATTGCCTGAATACTGAAATGGTTTTGACCTCAAACTTTTTCTCAAGCTTTTAGATGACCTATGTGAAGGAACCACCAAGTTTGAGATTTTTTTTGAAAATGGTTTGGTACTTTTTCCAGTTTAATTGAATTTCCATGCGACTTCTCCTAATTATATGTTGAACTGAGACCACCCCAAAAAGATCTGGAACGGTGCCAAACTTTTTCACAGGGTCTCTTGTGCCCTAGAAGACAAAAAAGTTTGTGGAGGTCGGTCTAAAATTATTGTGTTCTCATTGTGTAATTCACCATATTTGGTCCGATGCGCCATGGAGAAAAATACGATAATTCCAATAATGATGAGAAAAACCTAGGATCTTGCGTGGGGCCATATTTTGGGTGTAAATGAGTGCAAAAAAAAATTCAAGGCATTTTGACATCGGTGGAGTAGACGTGCTTCACAAAGGTATATAGAACCTTCCACCGAACCCTATCCATACACTTAGGTTTCTCATGATTGTGTGGTGCTGTGCGCTTTGCGGTAAAGGTTTCGACCTCAAACTTTTTCTCAAGCTTTTATATGACCTATGTGAAGGAACCACCAAGTTTGAGATTTTTCGAAATGGTTTGGTACTTTTTCAGTTTAATTGAATTTCCACGCAAGATCCTTTTGTGATGGTCGGCCATATTTTTGTGATAGTGTGCTCTCATTAAATACTATATTTCCCTTAAAATTTTAAACTCTCACGAATTTCATTGCATGACTGTGACTCTCATGAAAATACCATACCTCTCATAAAATAATTCCATGACATTGAGCTCTCACGAAATACCGTAAGTCTCACGAAATAACTTGGTGACGGTGTCCTCTCATGAAATACTGTAAGTCTCACGAAATAACTTGGTGACGGTGGCCACTCACGAAATGACATTAGTCTCACGAAATAACTTCGCGATGGTGGCCTCTCACGAAATATTAAAAAAAAACCACAAAAAAGAGCGATGCAAATCGACGGCAATGACATTTTTATGAGAGTGATCGTCCACGGAGAACTCTCATGAAAAGAATCCGTGGCGGTGAACTCTCACGAAAAAGTGTGTATTTCATGAGTGCAATATCGTGAAGAATGCGTGATGATGTACTCTCACGCATTATTTTCGTGAGAGTAAAACCGCTTTTCGTGACTATTTTTCACTCTCAAAAATATCCAGTTTACGGTAGTGGAAACAGACTGAAGGCTCTGCTCTAAAAATGAATGATCATCTCCAATCCAAATTATGTGGTTGTTGCTTTGAGCAAGACCCTTTTTTGCAGCCGTTCTTCTTTTGTTTTCATCTCACAAATTTCAGATGCAAATCTTGGACTGATCATGGACAACAATATTTTACCAATGTTGTCAGATCATGGACAACAATATTTTACCAGCTTTTCTT